>APFE030837454.1:9114-46505 GCA_000404065.3 Pinus taeda | reverse complement strand
AATCAGTAGCTGTCAGGATCCATCTATGCTGGCCTGAGGATGAAGGGTGAATTTCCCCAATGAAGTCTAAGCCCCATTGTTGAAATGGTTTTTCAGTTGAAATGGGCTTGAGGGGTAGGGGTAGCAACTTTTTCTTACCTTCAAAGATCTTAACAGCGCGGGAGGCCGACGCGTGGCGGGGGTACGGCGGTAATACCGCCAATCCCCCGAACGCAAAAGGTCGGGCACGTCCTGTGGAGAAATGACTGCCCATCGTCGGATTAGATCATCCACGATCAGACGGCTGGCGGCCATCGTTATGTGACGGCATATTAACAAAGGGGGACCCGCCTATTAAATTAATCGTTTTAAATAAATCATTTGCGGGGGTGGGTTTTAACCTTAGGTTTCGGGTAGGTTTAATAATGTTTTTAATTTAAAACATTATAAACACAATTTTAAGGGCGGAAAAGGGGTTGGAAGGGTTAATGAGGGTGGGGTTTTGAATTTTTTTACTTTTAGCCAAATTTTTGCTTGAAAATCCATAGTTTTAGGGTCAAAGGGGGTTAATACTAACCCCTGATGGGTTAATATTTCCCAAAAAAGTGTTATATAGCTATAGTGCTAGGGGGAGGGTATTTATACATATTTTTTGGGAATTTTTTCATAGATCCTAATAGAATTAGGGAAGGGGGGTAGTTAGGGAGCTAAATAATACATTAGTGGTTAATATGGCATTGTGAGGTGAGTGAAGGGGTAAAGACTAAGTTTTAAGAGGTAAAACTTAGGAATGGAGGGTGAGGGAATTGAGAATGAAGGTTTTTACACAAAAAAAATGTGGCTTCTTTTCCTTGATTGAACTTCATAGTGTACTTGGTCATGAACTGAAGTGGAACAGGACACTTGAGCAGATCTCAAGGTCCTTGGGGATGTTAGTAAATGACATTTGGGGAAAATAGGGGAAATTAGACATGCTTCCAATGTTTTGTCCTCCACCCTCTGCTTTGATGCCAATCCTTGAGTGGAATGAGCCTTTGTACTTGATAAGCCAATTGGTGATGGCCCTTCATTTCTGCAACCTTGCACTACTTACCCAACCTAGTAATCTTAACATTTTTTCTTCACTTGAAGTGGGTGCACTTGAATTAGCAGACCCTGATCGTTCTCTTTTTCTTTTGACTACCCTCCTATCTAAATGTACCCTTATTTCTTCCAAGGACCCAGATTAAGCAGTTGGACTCCTTCATTTCTCTACCTAGCTAGTCATCTGCCAAGCTTGAGCTATTTGGACAGGAAACATTCTCTATTCTGCAACAAGCAATTTAAACATGGCATGGTCTAGTTTAGACTATTGGGCCATCCATCAAGTGTGATTAGCAGTAGTATTTGTAGAGTATGATACTGCCCAAAAGATAGTAGTGACATTTTGACTGACCACTTTCCTGGTCTTTAGTTTGGGGTTCATTTTCACTTTTCTCTTGACCATTTGATTTTCTTGCCTTTTGATTATTATTTTAAGGCATACCCTCTTTTCATTTTTTAATTTTCATAGTATGTACACAAAATATGGAACCTTTGCAGCTTGCAATGATGAACATATTTAGCCCTTCCACTGTCAATCATGAAAGACGAAACCTATTGGTATAGGAACCTAACAGGATGCAAGGTGAAGGTAAAAAGCTAAAGCCTATCAGGTATGGACCTTTTAGGATGCCTGAGAAGATTGGTGAAAATGCATTTCACCTTGATCTACCAGCTTACATGCACATCTACTCAGTCGTAAATACCTTCAATGATTGAGGATCTTGAAGAGCAAAGTCAATTGCCTTCTATTGATGACCTACTACCTAAATATCTTAATGAATTGTAGGAAGACATAGTCCTGGACAGGAAGGTGAGGACAGGAAGTTGAGGACAACGCACAAAGGAGATGTTGAGTACCTCAGAATTGGACTCAAAGGTTCGAAGCCAAGCAGTGCAAAGTGGATTGATATTGGGCAAGTGAGACAACAGTGTTATCAGTTAAGAAATCTAATGCCAAAATTTATCATACTAGCTTGATGATAAAGGTCAGTGTTAGTCTAAGTTGATTTCGTTTTTCCTTAGAGTTTGAGTCTTAGGTGGTCGTGAGTCAAGCATGCATTTTTATCTACCACTGGTCACCCTCATTCATCACCGATCTCAAAGTCATGTGTTACTTTCTTTTTAAAAAAAATCATTATCTACCACAAAGCCTTTTAGGTAATTGCGTAGCGCATGTAACCTTTCTAAAGTGTTTTCGCAGCGCATTAACTCTGTTTAGCAGTTTCGAAGCGCAGAAGCCCATTAGGTGTTTTCACAGCGCAATACGTTATTAAGTGATTTCGTAGCGCATCATTCAAAATTTAAGCTGACTGCGCTGCGAAATCAGATATTCGTGCATTCCGTAGTGAATCTTTCCCAAATGTCAAATCCGTTAAGTTAATCTATGGCTGTGTCATTCTTTGTCAGTTCATGTATTCCACATATCACGTCCCACCACCCATCTCCATTATCACAACCATTAGGTACATTGATACACACGGAATTCAAGTTCCAAGGAAAGCCACCTATGCACAAGTTTTAATGATGATTGTAAGCCTTGCACGAGTAACAAATCTGCAAGATTTCAAATTGAAAAAACATTGTCATCAAGCGAGGAAGCCAATCAAGCGAGGTAACAAATCAGGCGAGGCAGAAGTTCAAGAGAGGCAGAATTTGCAATTTGAACAGTGCTAGCATTCCCTACCTACAAGTCACTGAAACTTCATGGAGGGATTAGTAGAAAGGAAAGAACACAGATCAGGCAAATGCCTGAGAAACGAGCTTGAAGGTTTGGATATAACATTGAAGAATAGAGAGGTTGAGAAGGCATTTGAACAAGCTGGATGTTGGAACTTTTGCAAGAAGCTACAAGGAGGTCATGCACAAGTGACTAAAGAATTTGCACTGAATTTTACAGGATTAAACTCAAAGGTTGGTATGATGGAATTGTAGGTCTCACCAGACATGATATCCACAGTTACAAAGATTCCTAGAGGGCAAGAAAATTGGTTCAAGAATATCAAATTTGACATGAACCCATGCAAAGAATTTCTAAAGAAGGAATTCGTTAACTCGGATTTGAACAAGTCTGTTTCTCAGAGCTATGTCAAAGAGTCCTACACACATTTGCTCACTTGTATTCAGAAATACCTGACCTGTGAAGGAAGATATAACAAGGTGTATTCGTACCATTTCAAACTTTTATTTCATTTTACAGGGAAGGCATCTATTGATCTACCTTTTTACTTATGCCGCAGTTTGAGTAAAATGTGTGACAAGGTACAATTGAGAAAAGAGGCTTGTGAAACTTCATTGTTTCACCATGGCCTGATTAAGTTACTTGTCTTACATGAACTTCAAAGGGTAGGCAGAGACTGGGATACATTTATATTCATGGCTGGTTTCAAGAGCAAGACCAGTCTCAGCCCTCTAGCTGCAAAAGATCTTTCAACAACAGGTCCTCAAGCAGAAACAAGAGCCAAGAGGTTTTCAAAGGTAAAAGCAAGAAGGATCTCCATAAAGAGAACCCACTTCAAGTAACGAGATATTTCAAAATTTTGATAAGTTTTTCTTGATATAATTTTTCCAAACATTCCCATTCAATTTTTGAAGGTCTTGAGACAGTTGCAAAAATGTTTTAACAACAAAGTGCTCAAATAGCAAAATTTTGGGTTGAATCTGTGATTTTTGAAACAACTCAGCAATTTCGTAGTGCGCTACGAAACTACTGAAGGTGATGACCAGAGCTCAACAGTTTCGTAGCGCGCTACAAAACTGCTGTGGAAAAAAAATCCAATATCAATCAACCGGTTTTGAAACATAAGCGGGAAATTTTGAAAGGGAAATATTTGCAAGGCATCATCTGAAGCTTCAACATTCAACCAAGTTTAGACAGGTGGAGAAAATATTGTTTCGAATCCAACTTTAAATTTTTGTCATAAAGTGAGCACATTTACCACAGTTCAAAATATGTCAAGACAACTTGAAGGAGTTTTTGCCTTTAAACATAAAGGAGGTGGACAACACATCAAGAACGTGGCCATTTGTTACATTTTGGATAATAAAAAATGAAGGACATTCTTCTGTGGATTCGAAAATTGTAAGGCAAACTAAAGACCAATAAGCAAGGGTAGTTTCCTATGTTTCAGGAAAATGGAGAAGATGTGGCATGGAAGACCAGCATGGAGCCTTGAACTTCCATCACATCCAAACTGAAAAGGGACCAGATGTCAAAGAACAAGAACCATTGTAACCAAGGCTATTATTAGCATAACATGGTGTTAGAATCCTACTTGATTTAGATCTCTGGAAAGGCTAGTTGAAGTTTGTTACATTTATTAGGCAATTAAAAGTTGAATAAGTGTCATTAGAAGTAGATTTCGAGTTCCCCTCATGCTTGAGGAGGAATATCAATCAGGTAGAAGAGCTCTATAAATAGGAGAAAGAGCAATGTACAAGGGGTTGGAAAATTTATTAACAAAACTATGATATTTGGCTTATGTAATACTCTGTTTTGGTAATACAAGTTTGGCTTTGCTTCTCAGGACTCATGAGGGATTTGATGCTCAGAATGTGTGGTATTGTCCTTTTCCTAATCTATGCAGTGGTATGAATGTGTAATCACTTAGAATTCACTTATAGTGCTCTAATTTCCTATATACATTCATAGACTGTGTGGTCCCATATGTTCTTAGTATGTTTTGAATGTGTTGAATGTTGAATGCCCTGACTTCTATGTAAGGTTAATACCATTGTTATATTGAAATGATGTTGACTCCATAAGCCCAATGGATAGTTGCTAAATGTGTTTCCACCATTCATATTGTTTACATTTGTTTCACAATAGTTAGCCATCTTAACTATAATCAAAAACATTAACCCTTTGAGAGAGCCCTCTCTAGTTGGGGAGGCTAAGCCTCAGCCTAAAGTAGGTCTGAAATAGTTACTTGAAGTCTTCCTGGTCTGCAGCCTTCCAGGGTTAGATTTTGAGATAACATTTTGGTGCATCTGCCGGCAGCCTGAAGATTATTCATTCCCGAAAACAAGGAGCTGAACTTCTGAAGGTAGCAGGAGCTCAGAAGATTTTTCGAGCCTGCACTCTACCTTGGTGACTCCATACAATTTCAAAGTTTAAAAGGTGGCTTCGAGAGGGAGATATACATGGAGTAATCCTGACCCCGATCCACCTACTCCTATGGATAATCCAAACACCATTTCAAGGAGCAGACAAAGATTTCCTAAAACACCAGGTACTCCATCTTTTTCAAAATCTTTGCTCCCTGAATTTTCAAGAAGCCCTGAAGATAAAATTGTAGATGATAAAATTCATGAGGTGTTTTTAAGGTCTAAGAATGAAGAAGAACTTATTGTAATTATTTTAGATTTACAAAAAAGAGGTATTGATACTTCATCCTTAGTGTCACAAAAAGATAAGGAGGAATTTTGGGAAGTTGTTACTTCAGAATTACTGTTAGAAGAGGAAGATTTAAGCCAACTCAAAGAGATTGATCCTTTTGAAGTCTTACTCAAGTCTGAAACTGGTCTACCCCTTCCAAATTGGAGTACCTTTGTTAGTGGTTTGCAAAGTCCAGATAGTCCTTTTCATACTAGCACTTTATCCTCTGCCTCTGCTAGTCCTGGTAGTTCTTAGACACTATGAAATCTATCTCATATTAGTTCTGGGTCCACCGTTCATACAGTACCTGTCATCACTGCTGCTCCAGGAGGCCGACACGTGGCGGCGGTATGGCGGTAATACTGCCAATCCCCCAGACGCAAAAGGTCGGGCAACTCCCCGGCGAAAATGACCGCCCATCGTTGGATGAGTGGGGCAGGTGATCGGACTGTGGGCGGGAATTGTGGTTCGATGGCGCGTTAAGGCAGGGGGGACCCACCTATTATTTTAATGTTTTCAAATATAATGCGCGTGGGGTGGATTGCAGCAATTGTGGTGCGATGGTGCGTTAAGACAGGGGGGACCCACCTATTATTTTAATGTTTTCAAATATAATGCGCGCAGGGCGGATTTTACCATAAGGTTTTCGCGTTTTCGTTTATTAATAATGTTTTAATTAAAAAAAATTGCGAACATCGACTTTAGCGTGGAAAAAAGGGGTAAAGGGGTTAATGAGGGGGCGGACCATGGAATTTTGGTTTTTAGCCAAAGTTTTTTGATTGAAAACCATAGTTTAGGGTTGAAGAGGGTTAATATTATCCCCTGATGGGTTAATATTCCCCAAGAGAGGGCTATATAGCTATAGTGCTAGGGGGAGGGTATTTACATAGATTTTTTGGGAATTTTTCATAGATCTTTATAGAATTAGGGAAGGGGGGACTTAGGGAGCTAAATAATATGTCAGTTGTTAATACGACCTTTGTGAGATGAATGTAGGGGCAAAGATTAAGTTTTTAAAAGGTAAAACCTTAGGAATGGAAGATGAATGAAATGAGAGTAAAGATTTTTACACAAAAAATGTGGGTTCTTTCTCTTGACTAAACTTCATGGTTTGACCTAGTAGCTTCTCATGAACTGAAGTGGAACAGGACACTTGAGCAGATCCCAAGGTCCTTGGGGATGTTAGTAAATGATGTTTGGGGAAAATAGGGGAAAATTAGACATGCTTCCAATGTTATGTCCTCACACCTCTGCTATGATGCCAATACCCTGAATGGAATGAGTCTTTGTACTTGATAAGCTAGTTGGTGATGGCCCTTCATTTCTGCAACCTTGCACTACTTAACCAACCTAGTAATCCTAACATTTTTTCGTCACTTGAAGTGGGTGCACTTGAATTAGCAGACCCTGATTGTTCTCTTTTTCTTTTGACTGCCCTCCTATCTAAATGTACCCTTATTTCTTCCAAAGACCCAGATTAAGCAGTTGGGCTCCTTCATTTCTCTACCTAGCTAGTCATCTGCCAAGCTTGAGCTGTTTGGATAGGAAACATTCTCTATTCTGCAACAAGAAATTTAAACATGGCATGGTCCAGTTTAGACTATTGGGCCATCCATCAAGTGTGATTAGCAGTAGTATTTGTAGAGTATGATACTACCCAAAAGATAGTAGTGACATTTTGACTGACCACTTTCCTGGTCTTTAGTTTGGGGTTCATTTTCACTTTTCTCTTGACCATTTGATTTTCTTGCCTTTTGATTATTATTTTAAGGAATACCCTCTTTTCATTTTTTAATTTTCATAATATGTACACAAAATATGGAACCTTTGCAGCCTGCAATGATGAACATATTTAGCCCTCCGACTATCAATCATGAAAGATGAAACCTATTGGTATAGGAACCTAACAGTGTCTCAGGTGTAGGCACAATTATTTTTTAGAGGGAGCATGGATCTCGAATTACCTTGACCGATGTCAAGTATGTACCAGGACTAAAGAGAAACTTGGTGTCGATCGCGATGCTGGAAGACAGAGGCTATGATGTAGTCTTTAGAGAGGGAAAGGTTTTCCTTAGACACATCATCACTAGACATGTGAAGCAGATTGCTTCACGGGTCAAGAAACTGTATGCTCTTGAGGTTCAAAATGCATGCAAAGCCTTGAGTAGCAAGGCAACTGATGGAGACGTGGTGGTTGAGAGCGAGGGTATATTACCTCTCAACATGCAGAGCCAGAAGAAGTCTCATACAATGGTGGAGGAGCCACGATTGGTGCAACAGCTTTAGGAGTTTGTGGAGCAGCTACAATAGGGGAAGCTGAGTGGAGATCGAGTAGAGACATCTGCTCATGCAGAGACCTCCAGTAGGGGGGAAGTTCGAGCCAGGTGGGCTGACGGATCACATGTAGCCATACCTCTAGGTAGGAGGTGGGGTGATATAGAGTGATCATCCCAAGGAGGAGGGGCAGGATCCTTGAGGTACCCAACCTATTGGATGAGACCTTGCTACAGGAGCCCCGATGTGGAGTAGTAGGAACTGACTGATTGGGTAGAGACAGATGCAGATGGAGCGGCAGAGAGAGCAACAGTGTAGGGAATCCCAGGACAACGCATAGCTAGCAAGCTGTAATAATGCGAGAGGCACAAGTGTTTTTCACAGTGCTAGGTGGCACAGAGAGTTGTGCAATGGTGCGAGATGCATGGAGGTGTTGCAGTAGCGTAGATGTTAGAGAGGGAGCACTTGTCAGCAATAGGTAGAGCTTCAGCATCAGAGTATGTTTCTAGACCAACAGAGTGGTCAGTTGGGAGTGTTTTTGTTCCAAGTGTTGTTCGAGCAAGTGAACCGGGTAGATGTGTTGCATGCAGAAAATTCCAGAGTTACAGGATAGGGGTTGCAGATAATCCATGTCTTCTTGAGAGGGAGTGTTGAAAATTCAACAAGATGATGGAGCTTAGTGAAAATAAGTCGCCTTCACTAAGTGGTCTTGCAGGCTATTTTTGGTGCAAAGTCTATTTTTAGACATATGGATCACAGTCTATGAGTTGCGGGATGCTATTTGTGGATGACTGGTCAATTTGGTAAAAATAGATGGACTTCTATTTTTAGACATATGGGCATATTCTATTTTTATATTGCCATGTTAAAAATAGAACAGTCGAATATTATTAGCTCTTAATAATATTTGGACTATAAACATTATCGTATCCTCTTGGAGCACTTCAGTTCGAGCTACAGATGTGGTACATGCAGCTGCCAGAAGGAAATATGCGTTTCTTATGGGTCACTTGAGCTATTACATGAAGGACTTCAGTTAGAACTTCAGTGATTGAGTTCTGTGGAGTTGAATGAGGAGTTGATGGAGTTGTGTTCATTTTGACTTAGTTGAACTAGTTGTATTTAGTCCAACTGATCAATAGACTAAGTGATGAGTGGTGTGAATTAATTATTAATTAATTCACTAATTATTAACTCATAAATCAACTGAAGAATACATCAATTAACTCAGTGCATGGACAGTTCAGTGGAGACAAGTGTTAGAGGTGAGTAAAAGGACAAGACAACTGTCAGTTGTGACTATAGTTGTGCATGTGATTTGCACAATCAACGGATTAAGTATTACCAATGAGGATTGCATGGTATATCCAAGGGAAGTATGAATTTGGATCATTCATTCATCAGTATTCTCATGCAGGATTGCGCAGTGGAGGCAGGCAAGCAACGGAGGAGATTTGAGCTAGTGATTGATTCAGATCTGAGCTAGTTTGTGTGTAACAAGTGGAGATAGTACTGAGTACTTGTGAGGAGTATTGTACTATGTATTTTTACATGTTCTCAATCACATTATATAGATAGTTGTGGGGTTTTTAGCTCTTTTCTTTCCCCGAGTACATACTGTGTTGATATGTGTGATTGATGCTTTAATGTGCACATGTGTATGTTTCTGAATACTCCTAAATTGATGATCAACGTAGAGGAGGTTATGTATTATGCATGATTCCGCAAATAGTTTATAATCGGGAAAATATATGCGAATATGTGTCACATTATTCAAAATTTCTACAACACCTAGAATTGGTTGACACTCCCCATCACAATCTTATTCATTCATTTCCATGAATTTAAAACTAGTGCTCCCTTATGTTTCCCTAGCACTTGGTTCTAACAACTTAAAATGCATTGGCACCACACCCTGACACTTCGCAGATCTTGGCTTGCCTTATCCCTTGGCATGTCTTGGCACACCTAACATGCCTTGGAATTTTCTAGCATGTGTTAGTACTTCCAGGCATTCCCTGGAACACCCTGTCACTCCCTAGTTGTCATGCCCTCGTAGATAGCATTTTTTTCAACTTGGGAACTCAACCAAGTCATTGAAAAATAATGTTGTGCCCAACCCGGAGTATTCATTTCTATAAAACTACTGTTCCCATGCCTTATCACAACCATAAGCTTGACTCTTGCAAGTTATATTATGAGTTTCTCCTAAAGCACTTCATTCTTGGGATGCCTAGAATTCACTAACAGTCGTTGGCACACACTCGCGTTCATTCATTTCCAAGCATTTTGACCTAGTTATACTTTGTGTTACCCTAGCACTCCCTAACACTTCTAAACATGAATTGACACTCTTGAACATGTGTTAGAATGCCTTTTCATTCCTTGGCATGCCTTGGCACTCCTTAGCTATCATACCATCACAACTAACCTTACCTTTTTTTAGATGTGGGAACCCAACCAAGTCCTGCCTCTAATACAACAACTTGACCAAGTTATAGTTACTACAACTAGACTATGTGTTATTCACCTAAGAACTATCTATAACTCATCTTAGGCTACTCATGTCCAATCTCAACTCATCCCACTTAACAATATACCAAGTCAAGGATCACGTCCAACTATGGCCATAAAACAACTAAGCAACATAGTTTACATCTTAACATGCCATAACAATTGACACATCTAACAATCCATTGGCACTATGTGGTGCATGTTAGCATCCCTTACATTCCTTGGCATTCTTTGGCACTCCCTAACACACCCTAGCACTCCTTGACATGACTTGGCACTCTAGCATGCCCTGGTTGTAATTACTTTTTCCAACCCCTTATCGTAACCATAGGCTTACCTCCTACAAGCCCTATTTTGACCTTGTCCTAACACACTTTACCCTTCAGACACCTAGAATTTGTTGACACTCCTTAGCACACAATCTTATTCATTCATTTCCATGCATTTTGATGTAGTACTCCCTTCTGTTGTTTTGGCACTCCTTAACAGTCCTCAATATGCATTAACACTATTCGACATGTGTTAGCATGCCTTTTCATTCCTTTTCATGCCCTAACACTCCTTAGGTATCATGCCCTCACAACTACCCTTACTTTCTTTGGGACTTGGGAACCCATTCAATTCTTGTCTCAACTGCAACAACTTGACCAAGTTATGGTTACTACAACTATACTGTGTTGTGTTCACCTAAGAACTTATTATAACTCATCATAGGCTACTAATGTCCACTTTCAACTTATCCCACTTAACAAGTTACAAGTTGTCGAGCCAGGCTCACATCCAACAGTGGTCATAAAACAACTAAGCAACATAGTTTACATGTTAACATGCCATAACACTTGGTACATCTAACAATCCCTTGGCACTTGTGGCACGTGTTAGCACCCCTTGCATTCCTTGGCATGCTTTGGCACTCCTTCACACACACTACCACTCCCTCACATACCCTAGCACTTTCGCATGCCTTGGAACTATCTAGAATATAACCTTGTCACTACCTCCTTAACACACCTGAAACTAACTGACACTCCCTATCACACACTCTTATTTGTCCATTTCCATGCATTTTGAACTAGTTCTCCATTGTGTTTCCATGGCACTCCCTAACACTCCCTGGAACACATTGACAGACCCTGGCACCTGGCACATCTGGGAATGTATCCCTGGCACTCTATCATTCCTTGGCACTATGTAGCATACCTTGTCACTCCCTCATTAGAACACATAGAACTCACTGGTACTCACTGTAACACACTGTTATTGATTCATTTCCATACATTTGAAACTAGTGCTACCTTGTGTTTCCCTGGCACTCCCTGACGCTCCCTAGCATGCATTAGCACGTGCTAATGCTTGGCACACTTGGCATGTTGCCATAGCCTCTAACATGCATTATCATTACCTATCATAACTTTCCTCTCCCTCCTTAGCACACTTGGAACTCACTGAAACTTCCTGTCACAAACTGTTCTTCGTTAATTTCCATGCATTAATTTGACCTAGTGTTCCCTTGTGTTTTCCCTGCACCCCCTAACACTTCCCAACACACATTGGCATACAGTGGCACCTCGCACATCTTGGCCACATGCTTCCCTGGCACTCTAGTATGCCTTAGCATTGAATAATAAAACTTTGTAAAGTCTTGGTGAATCTTTTACTAAGGTATAAAACATTGTCAAGTCTTGGTGATTTTTTTCATAAAGTATAAAACTATATATGATAATAGGAAAGCACATTCATTAAACTGTAATATATCAACTTACATATTTGGAAAAAAAACATAATTTTTTCCTCCTAAGGTGGGCCAAATATTTCTTTTGAGTTAATTATAGTAAACATGTTATCAAACATGTTTGTATAGGTTTGGATTCAAACACGGGTCTCAACTATAACTGTACCAGAATTGAACATGGGTCTCAATCATGAGACCTTTTTGAGTTTTAATCTCACCCATCATCATACCCAAAATATTTGTGTTTTGGGTACTTCTCCGCAACATTTTCTAAAATAAAATTAAACAAGTATTTTTTATTATGAATATTTGACTCTTCTAAAACACAATTTCAAAGGGACTTGGAAAAGGCACAATTAAAAAATAAAAGATTGACAATTTCTGAATCTTTTGTGCAAAGAAAACATACATTTGGTCCATGAAAACTTTTCCGCAATATGCACTCCCAAATTTGAATACGGTTCTCTAAGGAAAGCCACATAAAACATTTTAGTTTAGGGGAAATAGGCCAATACCATCACTTTGAATGCCGCCAACTAACCCTTTCCAAAGGATAGCTTTATGATATATCACATTAGGCATGGTGATTTCTGACATTCTCATACGAGGAGGTTGCATGCCCATTCAAAAGAATCATCCTCCTTAGATAGTGTAATACCACTGACAATGAGGGATTTGGTGAAACTGTCCCACTCCACAACAAAATAACCCTGCAGGCCCTAATCATGGGTGCTTTTCCATCTGCTAGTCGTGAACAAGTCTGAAGGGAACACATAGACCCAATGAAGTCTACTAACACCTTGAGCACAAAGATGGTTGGGAAGCTTAGGAGAACATCTATGAGAGCACAAAAACACCTACTTTTCTAGAAGCACCTATAATACTTTTGTTGTTTGGCAAATCACTCTTTGCTCAATGTTTGCACACTAGCCTAGATTCTAAATTAGTGATGTCCTTACAATGATAATCAACTAGGTGTATTTTCTCTTAAAAAACTATGCAAAGATAGATTTCCCGTTTATGGCCAAGTTCCACCAAAATGGTTTCTCCTACCTAATCTACTGCATCCATTTATTTCATAACAAGACTACCCTGCAAGCCATCAAATTCCAATCATATCCATGAGGTCAACAACAATTTTTGGTTCAAGATATAACTAAGTTGGAACAAAATTAATTGTAGAGCCTATGTGCTTTTTCAACCCCTAATGTTTGTGGACAAAGAGATATCAATTCTCTAAAGCATGCGGGAACCAAACTATCACCTTTTCCATGTTGAATCCCTATTTTGAATATCATAAAAAATATCCATAAATTATTTATCCTTACTAAACCAAGCATTTAGTTGAAAATGATAATTCATCATATTACTACTTAACTGCACTTTTTAACCACACAAAACTTATTTTAATTTCAGCGTAATTCACCTTTAATATAACAAGCAAAATCCCCCCCAATAATGTTTAGTGACATAGAAACCCAACAATTTTGATACGATTAATAATTATTTGTAATTGGAAATACTTCACTATTAACCAAAAACTTACACATTTCATTTAATTCCCCTTGAAAAACCCATACGTATTTCATTTAAGTCCAAGATTTCCCATGATATTTGTCTTGAAAATATAAAAAATGTCCATTTCCCTCATTTATTATTGTCGTGTTGCAAGGTGTGTGTCCAGGGAAGGGCGAAGGAAAGTCGCAACCATGCCTTAGTAGATATGATCTGATGCATCTAGTTGAATTCAAGGGATTGGATTTTTGGTTCCTCCAATCATGGTGATTTAATTCTACAGAGGGAAGAGGTAATTTTAACAATGTTCCCACATTTCTGGGTGATGGCCCAACCCCAAGCCCTCAATCTCTCTTTGCCACTTCAAAATACTTCAAAATACTTCAAAATACTTCAAAATACTTCTAGAAAAGTACAACTAGGTGTTTAGCAGGCTATATGTTCAAGATTCCATGGAGGAAGAGGAAGTTGAAGGCATGGGTGATAATGGCTTCACCAAAGAAGATGACATGTGCCTTTCCAATTTGAGGACTAGCAAAGAAGAACATAACAAAGCAATAATACATTGATTACAACAAGGAAATCAAATGTCTTAAGATCATATGTGGTCATCAGCCAGATGCTCTAGCACAGATGGATTGTGATGATCGAGTCATCACTAAAATTTCCAGAGACCCAAAAATGGCAGCATATTTGCCTGGACCCATGTTCCTAAGAGTCCCAAAGAAAAGAAATTAGATCTTGAGGAAATGGTTGTGGAATCAGATGAGCATGATTAAGGCTATGTGCTAGAGGAAAAGCTTTCAAAGGCTACTAAACCAACTCAAAAGGTAGCTAATTGCATTTTATTTTTATTGTTTACTTACCTTGGATGTCCCATGTTGATCAATTAGGCTTCATAGCATTCTCACTGGCTCACTATTTTAATTGTTTCTTTGTTCTCAATCCTTCTTTCCTTTTTTTTTTTTCATAATTGTAATTCCTTGCTTCCCTATTAAAATTTTATGGTTATCAATGGAGTGTATTTTTTCTTTTGGTGTCAGTAATATAAGATGTTGTAAACACATCTTTCTTTCCATATGTAAACTTTATTTTATTATGAAACAAGTGGAAAACAAGCAATAAAAGGTCATGTGCCCTAAACATTGTGCATTGTTTGGCTTGACCTTTCAGGCATTGGAAAATTAGATAAACGATTAAATTGACTATAGTTGATGTTGCTTTTGTGATTGATGATGTCAAGTTGAATGGAATGTATAGATTGAAAGATGGCATCATAGATCAAATGACAATGGGATCTCAATAGCTAAAAAAATGTTTTTAGACTCAACCTAGAAAGTGGAGCATTCACGAAAGAGTGCAAGAGTTTGACCAAGATTCAATTAAAGCTATGCAAAACTGTGTTAATAGTGAATTCACCAGGGTTTTTTCTCCCAATGTAGGATCACGCTTGAGATAGAATTACTACATGATAGTTCTTAGGAATCCATTCTTGAAATCCTCTTAACTTACTTGTACTCACACTACAGAGAATTCTAGGATGATGTTCTTTCCATGGAGCACTCTTTGATGCTCCATAGACATAAAATGACCCCAAAATTAGGTTCTTGCCTAGCCATCTCGGTCAAAATATTTTTCATATTCACCCAAAACAACATGATTGCCCTAAGGGCCTTGATCAATAATTTTTTTGAGACTTAAAAATTGCTTGTATAACACTAAGAACACCTCTTCTATGTTGCCACATTTGGCATACAGGTCAACAAGTTCATTTTGTCATACAGGTCAACAAGATCATTCTCCACAAAGATATTTGAGTCTGGCCTAAATTTAATGATGATATTATGGAACTGCATCCTAAACTAGCGCATGCTACAAAAGCAATGGAAAAGGTGAAATTCTCCACTATCATCCCACTTTGTTGCAGCTGATTGAACAATTTCAGTGACTCATCACAAAGACCATTGTGAGCATATTCTTCATGATGAAGAAGACCTTAACATGCTGATCCTTCAACATAGCTAACATTTCTATATTCAACCTCCAGGCAACATAGCTGACATTTCTATATCCAACTTCCCAACATCAAATTGGTTAATTATTGATAATTCAGTAATATTAAACCTATGCCAAAATAAGGGGTAACAAAAGCTCCAACTTAGAGATGTCTTCTTGGGAGTGCATGAGAGTCTTATAATTTTGTCATGTATATATGAGAATGGCCTGCACTTCTAGTAAAAGCACCACACAATTTTGTATTTTACAAAGAAAAATACAAGTCATCTATTTATGACAACATGGAATAAAATTTAGTGATCAAGGGAGCTTATTCATGTTACACTACTTCTCAAAGGAGTTTATTCATTTCCTACCCTACTGTAGGATGTGAAAAATGAGGGTGCTTCCTGAAATTATTGATCAAGTGCAACCACTTTAAAACTTCATCAATACAATGTTTTCTTCCATTATGCTATTTCATCATGAAAAATAATGAAACATGAAAATTCCAGCATTCAAAGCCTGAGTTTTTTATCACTGATGGGATGAACAACAATTTTTGGTACATGCAAATCAGCGGTAGCTTCAAAGTTCAAGTGCATGTAAGTGTTGACATAGGCTGCTACAGGATCTGTCCATCCAATATTGCGTAGGACTATAATACTTATTGGCCATTGACTTTGGAAACTATCCTTTGCTACCACTTGGGAGTACATAATGATGTCATGTTATGTCCCTCATGAAATATTGGTTCCATGGGATAAGCATGTTGTTTTGGTGAGTCTGTATCAGGGAATGTGAGTGATAGACACATATCAAAGATTACGAGATTAGATTCTTCTATCTTTGGATCATAATTTCTTTTGAAAAATTGCATCCATGCCTCTATCATGTTGAGAAATCTAGGGCATTAGTAGTTAGGTGATTTCTCTACTTGTCATAATTGCTTGTGATAGTATTTTTAATTCTTCAAATATTTTTTCTTGAGTTATTATCGTGTTATTTTCATCAAGACAATTACCAAATCATGAAAAATAAAGAGACAAGAGACATAGTATATAGGCTAGTCAGTCAGGGCCAAAAACCTCTCACTCTCTGAGAGGAAAACCAAAACGAAATTCTTCTTACGAAACCTTCAATTGACTAATACAAAGACCATGAGAAATACCCTTGACAGTAGAGTCCTCCCAAGAAAAAGTCACTAGCCTCCTCTTCAAAGCTGGTCTTCCTCTTCCTCTTCTTTGCTTCCTTTAGATTCTTAGCCTCTTATTGTAGGTTTGTAACCCTACAACATAAACCCTAGATAATTTTCACTCCTTGAATACTCTCCTTAAGAGAGAGACTCATTGCACTTCTACTTGGCTTCTTCTAGCAAATTCTTCCACCCAAACAGGATCACTTCAATGTGATTGCAATCCTTTTACCTCCTCTTGACAACTTCATATCTGCTACCTTCACATGTGAGTGAGTAAACTAGCCCAAAAAAATTGACAATGATCTTCAGTATCCTTCATTCTTTCTTCACTGATGTAGAGCCTTCTTCTAGTAGGATTTGCGCACTTATATGAGATACTTGCTTCATCGAATTGGTTGCCTCCAATTGAGGTCGCACACCACTATATATACTTATTTGTCCATGCCCATTAGGCCAATATGATCTCTAGGGTAAGTTGACATTATCTCTCTCGAATCATCCTTACATTGTAAGCCAACTTGAGTCAGGGCTAGTGACAAGGTTTTGGAGGGTTACTTACAAAGACAAGTATGACTCTTTACAATGTGTAACATGCCTTCATTACATGACAATGACTCTTTTAGAATTTTATGACTAGATGACAATATACCTAAAGGCTCTCAATGGGAGCCTTAAATAAAAATAAAATATCTTCACAATCTTCCTCCTTCACACTGTATCACTTCATTCCTTCTTCGCACCGTTATTACACTATCACTAGGAGAGTCTTGGTCTCATTTTTTTTTTCTTTTGCAACCCTAGACAGAATCCTCGACCTTCATTGGTCTCTTCTTTTAGTCCAAGATAGCCTCTTTGTCTTTAGTCTTCTTTTATCACCATTCAATGCTTAATATAGCCCTTAATTGTAACGGCCACTTGTTGGGCCGTTAATATGCCATTATTATTATCACTTTTGAACACTTATCCCGCCCATTTCCACTATTCTTCATCATGTCATTTATTATAATTTATTATATAAATCCATTTTATGATGATTTATGCTCTTATGGATGAATATTATTTATTCTCCTTTATTTCTAATAAATTGATGATTATGAATTATTTTATCAATGATAGTTTCAATAAATTAGTTGTAACAATATATACCATTTTTAACCTCCAAGATAATTTCTAGATTGAAGATTTGACCATTAAACCTGCCAACTCAGAAATTCGCTGGAATAAAAAGTGATAGTTTTGTGGTTGATATTCTGAGCAAATGAAGAAGAATTTGGAAAATCTGGAACATGGGTTTTGTCCAGAACGGACCCAATTAACGTTAATGAAGAACGATTTGCCCAAATTCGACTTGTACTAAGAGAAATTCAGGGTTCTTTGAGCACAATTTTCTTAGATTTGTTGTTGCGACCGTCCTCCAAATCTCAGCTGCAAAGCCAAATTCGTCTTGCTCTTGTTGAGAGATGAATGGAAATATATCTTCTTGTTGATCAATTCGTTGGAAACAATCCAATTTTGTAATAGAATCATGTTTTAATTATCTCTATTGTAACTACTCTCTGATCTCTCTATTTAAATGAAAACAAAGATCAGTGATGGGGACTTCAGGATGACTTTGGGGATGGAGAATTGAGGATTCAGAATTGGAGATTCAAGAATGATGATGGATTATTCATGATAGGATAGGGATTGTTGCATTTCCATTGTAATCTTCAAAGATTTTGCTGTTGTAATGATTTCACAATTTGAGGATGAATAAATAAAAGAGTTGTTGTTCATTCTATTCATCTGAAGTAACCCAGCAGCATCCGCTAGCGGCTAAGGGCCCAGCCTCTGGTGGAGTACGCTGCTGCTATGTATGATATCTTTACAATTGCTGCCGTGTGATGGTTTGATTTCCTTTTCATTTCTTTAAATTGCTTTGTTCAACAATCTTTTGTTTATGAACATTTCGCAGAATTGCTTGGTTATATTGAAATCATAATTGGATTGCGTGAGTGATAGAATTATTAATTATAACTTGAAATGTACTGCTGATAATTTTGATCTAATACTGCGATGTCTAATTAAGAACTCTGGTCCATTTAATTGTTGCTCATTTATAATTTCCATGGTTGTTCAATTAAGTTACTATTCAAATATAACTGTGATTGTAATTGCTTCAATAACTGCGATTAATGTTCATGCTGCTGGATTAAGGTTGCTGATTCAATTGCATTTATAGTTTGTTGTGTCTTTCTAATTACTTAGTTTTTCTGTTCAGTTTCATTTAATATTGTTGTTCAATAGGATTAGTTATTCGATTCCTTTAATTCCAGTTTGTTGTTCCATTTACTGCCATTCCATTTTAGACTTGCTGTTCCATTTCCTATTTGCTGTTCTATTTTACTTTCTGCTGCTCCATTTACTTGCATTTGCTGCTTTGGTGTGAGAGAAGGTCTAAGGTTGTAGTGAGCCTCAGCAGTCACTGCCTAGCTCCCATACCTATGGTCCATGCTCTAATTTCCTTTCCATCAGTTTCTAGAGGGATGGGTTATCGCTTCCGCACCCTTGACTGATAAGCTTCCTTGTGTGATTTTATCCTTTTGAAGTAATTTAGTCATAGTTTAGCATCCGTTTACTCCTGTATTTTCTGAACGTTGTACTACTAAACATTACTCTTGAGTAAATAGCCGCCTCAGACTGAGTACACTCTTGAAATAAAAAGTCGTCCCTGGATTGATAATTAATGTGAGATAATTAGGAGTTAAAACGACACCTTTTTATCGCTCCACATTTTGGCGCCGTTGCCGGGGAGAGTGTAGCCATTTCTAAAGAGTAGTATGAATCTGATGAGTGCCTGCTAGGGAAGAGTTGGATCTTAAAAACGGAAGGTAAGAACCTGCGTACGGAGCATGTAAAATCCCTGCTCCACTGTCCGCTTTCCTGCAGGACGGTTAAAGAACCTAGGGTAGAAATAGATGTTTGAATTTTTGTGTGAAGGATTAGGAAAAAGATAGAAATTTTTAAAAAATGAATCACATGATCTCACGCAAGTGGTGATGTAAGCACCACCCATTTCACTAACCGATTGACAGGAACATTTTTGAAGAAGGAGCCTCGAAGAAACACATGAAGAACATTCTTATACTATGTAGATAATGGCTCACGTTTCTACTTTTGAATTTCCTATCAAAGATCTAGGAGGAGTGACACAAATGCACATAATTCCCCCATATTTACCAAATTGTCATGGTTTAGCAAATGAAGATCTAGATATATTCTTATTTGAGTTCGAAATACTTTGTAGAGGATATGATTATTGTACTAGTAATCAAAGGTTGAAAGTGTTTCCTCTTACTCTAAAAGGAGCAACTCTCCGATGGTTCATGAGCCTAGGTGGGAATTGCATCCAATCATGGGAGGACATGAAGAACATATTCTTGAAGAAAGTACCAAGACTATTGCAAATCCAATGAGATATTTTCGGTATGATACAAGGGGAAGATGAAAGTTTGGAGGACTATGTAGATCGATTTCAATACAACCTTCAAAAATCAAAATATAAGCATTTGGAGAAAGAGATCTTAAAAACACGCCTTCTTAGAGGAATCAAAGATAAATTTTTAGAACTCTTAAATTTGATAGGAAAAGGTGATGTTTTTCAGTTGTCATATGATGATGTTTGTGAATTGTGCATAAGGTATTCAAGAGGAATCTCTAAGGCTTGTAAGAATCCTAGAGATGTTTTTTCCTTCTTTTCCACATCTGCTACAAGAATAGGAGACATAAGAGCTGAAATCAATGTTTTATTTGAAAATTTTAAAGTTGATTTTATTAGCTCTCTAAATGAAAAATTGGATGTTTTGCAGGTTCATAAAAATCAAGAATTGGATGAAGTGTTTTACCCTCAAGATCGAAAGGAGCATCTCATAGATACTCATTCTTCCTTATCTAGGATGGAAGTAGCATATCAAAGATGTAAGAAAGTTGCAACAAGGTCAAAACCATGGAAATCATGGCCTACAGATATGGTTCAAAACACTCCCTCTCCACTTTCTTACTTGCATAATCCATTATGGAATACTAATGTGTTAGGGCAGCCATGTCAATCTCAATATAACCACCAGCAATTTTCTCTACAAGCTTGGCATGGTTCACCTTATGATTGCATGACTACTCTCCCTCATCTTGTAGCACAAGCACATTCTCCATATTCTCCACCAGCTCTTCCACAATATCTTGCTTGCCCATCAAAACCATTCACACAACCCAATCAACCATATCATCAAAATGCTCCATTCCTTACACATTTTCCTGCTCAACTAATTCCACACCCTTACCATAATAAACCAGTACAACATACTTACAATGTTGAACTTCCAAATTTACCCACCCTTCCCACCCATTCTATCTCACATGTGTTATTAGAGAAAACCTACAATGAGATTCAGAACGTTTCAAATGCAAAAATTGTAGAAGCTATGGAAGAAAATGAAGTTTCTTTTACTATGCATTAACAAGCTATTTTAAAAGCTCAAGAACTTCATGATATGATGGCTATGGGAAATCAAAAAAGAAAATGATATATTGAAGATTGGGTTCACTCCATCATTTGTTTGAAGCATCACTCCATACTTCAACAATTTTTTATACCATTTTTTCAAGGGAAGCTCGCTTCTCATACCCTAATATTCATTAAGATGCATTTTTCAAATTTGGGTATGTGCATACATGGAGCCTTATTTCGAAAATGGCTCCACTGGAAGTACTCATATACGTAGTCATATTAATTTTTCAAATCAAAATATCTTAGTGTAGAAAATAAAATAATTAAGGGAATAAATAAATGCATTTTGTTTTTTATGTAAAACTAGTTGTTTTTTGTCGCAACATGTTATGCAAATCAACATTGGTGATAATTTTTTTAATTCATTTGTGTATGTAGATGATTTATAATAGAAGTAACAATTCTACAAACATTTTTATTCATTTTTATCATCAATATGAGAAAATGCTTGAATATCATTTTTTTGGCTTGCGGCTTGATGGAATTTCTGGAAAAATAGTCGGGACAGTCATGTTTTGAGGGACCAAAAGTGAATATTTTTAAAACCTGTTTCTATCCTAAGTAGGGCTTGATGTCTAATTTCCAACCCAATTTGAATCACTCAATTTGGATTTGAAATTAAAAAGTTCGAACCAAAACATTGACAGGGTATCTAGCGGGCAGCTTAGGAACAGAGTTGGGACAATTCGTTTTTGGAAGTGTAAATGAATGAATTTTTAAAAGTCGTTTCTATGGTAGATTCCCCTATGAATATAGTTTACAATGCAATTTGAATCACTCATTTCAATATCGTATGGGGAAGTTATGCTCAAAATACTGACTGTCTATCATAAATCCGCACTCTTAAAACTCTGTCTTTCCGGCTGTTCTTTACAGTATTCGACCTACCAATTATTCTTTTCTTCAAAACATGTTTCTATTGGAGATAAATAAATGAATCTAATTTCATTTCCAATTTTAATCATTCGAATCCGACATCAGACGAAAAATTTATGCTTGAAATATCAACTATTGGTCTAAGATGGGTAATCGAAAATGACTATGTTATGCAGGTTGTTCTAACTAAAATTGACATATCTTATCATTGAATTTTTAAAACTTGTTGCTACTGGAGATAAAACTTTTAATTAGCTCTCATTTGGCTTTGGAATCACTCAATTTCGATGAAAAACAAAGAAGTTGTGATTAAAGCACTGCAGGTTGGCATGATTGGTCACTGCTCTCCCACAAGTGACAGATAAATTTTGCTTTGTTATTTTCTCAATGGATTTGTTATACATAGTAACTACTTGTTGTTTTTTTCATAATTCTTGGATTAGGGGAGCCCTGTCACCGCTCTTTCTCCACTATTTAATGTTTTATTGCAGGTAGACACTCGTTTTTTTGCAGGTCTTGGGAAAATAAGAAAAGGTCAATTTATGGACGAGTGATTTTTGAAATAAATTTTATGAAACAAAGGGAGTTTCATCCAACTCATTACCCAACGGGTTCATAATAAAACAAATAAAGAATTGATTTCCATTTGAAGATTCATGTCATGTTTTTGCTGCCAAAACATTTTTCAAAGAGATCATTTTTTTACATAATATCATAGCTGTTGTAACTTAATTTATTTATTTACATACTATCTTTTGTTGTTTCCTTTCTGATTTCTCTTATATTTTGTGTTTGAAGTATTGCTTCATTCAAACCCAGCATCAATGCAGTGAACAACTAATTCATTCTTTGCGTGCTTGCATTTTATGATTATGTATTTTGCTGTTCCTTTTCTGAAGGGACAGCATTTGTGTGCATTTTTGTTGTTCCTGCTGTTCCTTTTTCAAAGGGACATCATTTTTTGTTTTGCTATTCATTTCTCAAAGGAATAACATTTTTTGGGTCAACTGTTCATTTTGTTGTTCCTTCTTCATGGTTCATTTTGCTGTTCCTTTTCGAAATGGAACAACTGTTGTTCCTTTTCGAAATGGAACAACACTTCTGCACTTTCATGTTTTGCTGTTTCTTTTCGAATGGAACAACACTTCTACACTTTCATGTTTTGCTGTTCCTTTTTGAAATGGAACAACACTTCTGCACTTTCACGTTTTGCTATTCCTTTTCGAAATGGAACAACACTTCTGCACTTTCACGTTTTGTTGTTCCTTTTCGAATGGAACAACACCTTCTGCACTTTCACGATTTTGCTGTTTCTTTTCGAATGGAACAACACTTCTGCACTTTCATGTTTGCTGTTCCTTTTCGAAATGGAACAAACATTTATTGCACTTTCACGTTTTGCTGTTCCTTTTCGAATGGAACAACACTTCTACACTTTCATCGTTTTGCTGTTCCTTTTCGAATGGAACAACACTTCTGCACTTTCATGTTTTGCTGTTCCTTTTCGAAATGGAACAACATTTCTGCACTTTCACGTTTTGTTGTTCCTTTTCGAATGGAACAACACTTCTGCACTTTCACATTTTGCTGTTTCTTTTCGAAATGGAACAACATTTTTGCACTTTCACGTTTTGCTGTTCCTTTCCGAATGGAACAACACTTCTGCACTTTCACATTTTGCCGTTCCTTTTCAAAAAGAATAGCACGTTGACACTTTTCATTTTTGTTGTTCCTTTTCCAAAGGAACAACACTTGCGTTTTTGTTGTTCCTTTTCCAAAGGAACGATACTTTTGATTTTTGTTGTTCTTTTTCCAAAGGAATGACTCTTGCATTTTTTGTTCCTTTTCTAAAGGAACGACATTTTTAGTTTTTGTTGTTCCTTTTCCAAAGAAACGACATTTGCGTTTTTACACTTTTTTGTGTGTATTTTTGCTTTTTGGTATGCATTTTCTTTGTTGTTCCCTACAAAGAACAACATTTTTTTTTAGTGTTTTTGCTGTTCCTTAAAAAAAAAGCAACACTTTGGGAGTATTTTTGAGAGCAACCCTTCCTTCTTCTTGTGGGATTATTCCTAGTTCATCTCAACCACATTTTCCTGATTCTCTTTCATGGTATGAAGTACACTACTTTTATGAGGACAAGAATTATGGATTCTTTTGAAGCAAGTTATTATCATTCACATTATGATCTTTAACAGGACAACTCCTTGATGATAGATTCTTTTCAAAAAGGACACAATTATTTATATACTACTTTACTGCATTGTTTTCTGTTGTACATGACACTGATTGATCATCTTAATATCATGCTGGTTCCACCCATCCTGGTTATAATCTTCTCTGTTTGTAATAAATGAGATTATGGGTATATTTTTTTTCTATTGACATGTTCAACTTCTTCCGCCATCCTTGCTCTTAAGGAGTATTGAGCCTCCCTCTTTTTATCATAAAAATATGCAATAACAACAAAATTTTGTTCGCAGATACAGGATAGGGGGTCTCATTACGAGCCAGCCTACCATGTTCATAAGGTTGTAACGAAGTGACATTCCCATTATGGCCACCACACCAGGGTTATGATCCATTGGATAGTCAAATTATCCTTGGAACAGGAGGTCTCATCACGAGCCGACCTGATCACTTTTTCTACGTCCTAGTGAATGGCAGTGTGGTTATCTGGTTACCACGTCAGCACACTGATCTCTTCTGTAGAATAGTACTGAAACTCTCTAGTTATAAATTGAGGATTTTGGCTCATATGGGTTAAAAAGCAAGCCTACCGAGGCTATGGACGCCTGCTGGCAGCAGCGGCTCTGCTTATGGTATTGAAGTTATATCTTTTCATCAATTATTATTATAATACCCTTTTCTTATTTTCTTTTTATCAGAGAAGTTATTTCCTTAACTTTTCCTCTGTTTTGAACCTTTATGCATGAGAAATTGTTTTATGATCAATCGCATCATTTTTCAGCTAGAATACCGTCAGTGAAGCATCTTTTTGGCATATTGCTGTCATTTTTCTCTTTTCATAACTTATCATCAATTCAAAGCGTCCTATCTTTTATTCATAACTATCTTTATACACTTTGTTTTCATTATAACCATCACTCTTATCATCCTATCATTGATATGTGTACTCTGCTTCATTTACTGTTGTATTGTTCATTCCCTTGCCTTGCCGTCAGCACAACACCTCTCATATGCTTTATGGTCATGGAATTCCTTTCCAATTGGAGGGGGGAATGTATTGCATTATGGGATTGCATGTGATATGATTACTACACTCTGCCATAACTTGTTGATTTGATAAGTTTTTCTGATTGAAATTTTTGCATGCATCTTAATCTATTGCTATTTAAAACTAATACTATGGATTCAAGAACATTATATGCAAAATAGTGATTTTTTTACATGAGACTAACAAGTATGGGGCAGAACTCTATTCGCAGCATGACCACACTATTGCAACTAGCAGAAGCGGCTCAAGCAACTTGCGAACATGAAGAATTCTTCAGACATTATGTGCTTACCTGGATTCCACCTTTTGCATCACTTTCAGCACCAACTTTGCCTACATCAGCTTTAACAACTGCCAATACATATATGTCATTCCACATTTTTCTTTTGGAGGTAAAACTTCAGGTAAAATAGCATAATTTTCTGATTTATTACGAATTTAGGAGAATTTCATGAAAATCCATTTTGAGCATTATTTATCATCCTTCATTTCATAGTTTTTACCATTTCCCATTTTTCAGCGGCATATCATCTCTCGGTTTGGGGGAGTGTCTCTTTCATTCATTTCTTTTTTATGACCATGTCATTCATATCCTTTATCATCCATTTATATTCTTATTCATTCTCAACACCTCCCTTATTCTATGTTTTTTTACACCAAGCATAGAATTCAACAGATAGTAGCAACCACCTCTCTTTGTTTTCTAGCATCGCATGAGGGCATGCTAATTTTTCAAAGAGGGGGAGGAATTGCTATGCATGATGGATGTTTTCCACTTTATTTCTCATTTAAGGCATACAATTTCATTTTTACACAGTGCAGAAATTGATTTCCATAATACTTTTAAAACTATGAACTCAGTTCTTTTGATTTCCAGAAAACACAGAGGTATCATTAAAATACACAAACCTAGATCATTTCAAGTTAAATTGGTTCATAAAATTTCGGAAATCATACACTTTCACCTACAGCTATTTTGTTTATATCTCATGATCCGTACATCAAAACGATCTGATTTTTGGATCATAGAGGCCTTTATATATTAAAAATTTACTTACCACATTTCAACAAAATCTGGTTTGTAGTTTATGGGAAAATGGTTAATGAAGGTTGCTGTCACTTATATCATATTTTGTTGCAACTTCATATGCACATAATTTGAACGTCAATGTAAAAGTTGTTATGCCTTCATCAAAGATTGCTAAAATTGAATATTCATTAAGTGAGGAAGAATTCATTTGTTCTATCCATTTAATGAGCTGAGATGAACATATTTTTTATTGCTTGGTTAACACATGGGTTTTTGTCTTTGGGTTGCATGAGGACATGCAATATATTCAGTTTTCGTTGCATGAGGACATGCAACATATTGAGTGTGCGGGTATGTTGGGCCGTTAATATGCCATTATTATTATCACTTTTGAACACTTATCCCGCCCATTTCCACTATTCTTCATCATGTCATTTATTATAATTTGTTATATAAATCCATTTTATGATGATTTATGCTCTTATGGATGAATATTATTTATTCTCCTTTATTTCTAATAAATTGATGATTATGAATTATTTTATCAATGATAGTTTCAATAAATTAGTTGTAACATTATTTACCATTTTTAAACTCCAAGATAATTTCTAGATTGAAGATTTGACCATTAAACCTGCCAACTCAGAAATTCGCTGGAATAAAAAGTGACAGTTTTGCAGTTGAGATTCTGAGCAAATGAAGAAGAATTTCGAAAATATGGAACATAGGTTTTGTCCAGAACGGACCCAATCAACGTTATTAAAGAACGGTTTGCCCAAATTCGAATTGTACTGAGAGAAATGCAGGGTTCTTTGAGTATGATTTTCTCCAATTTGTTGTTGCGGTCGTCCTCCAAATCTCAGCTGCAAAGCCAAATTCGTCTTGCTATTGTTGAGAGATGAATGGAATTATATCTTCTTGTTGATCAATTCGTTGGAAAAAATCCAATTTTGTAATAGAATCATGTTGTAACTATCTCTATTGTAACTACTCTCTGATCTCTCTATTTAAATGAAAACAGAGATCAGAGATGGGGACTTCAGGATGACTTTGGGGATGGAGAATTGAGGATTCAGAATTGGACATTTAAAAATGATGATGGATTATTCATGATAGGATAGGGATTCTTGCATTGCCATTGTAATCTTCAAAGATTTTGTTGTTGTAATGATTTCACAATTTGAGGATGAATAAATAAAAGAGTTGTTGTTCATTCTGTTCATCTGAAGTAACCCAGCAGCATCCGCTGGCGACTAAGGGCCCAGCCTCTGGTGGAGTACGCTGCTGCTGTGTATCATATCTTTACAATTGCTGTCGTGTGATGGTTTGATTTCCTTTTCATTTCTTTAAATTGTTTTGTTCAACAATCTTTTGTTTATGAACATTTCGTAGAATTGCTTGGTTATATTGAAATCATAATTGGATTGCGTGAGTGATAGAATTATTAATTATAACTTGAAATGTACTGGTGATAATTTTGGTCTAATACTGCGTTGTCTAATTAAGAACTCTGGTCCATTTAATTGCTTCTCATTTATAATTTCCATGGTTGTTCAATTAAGTTACTATTCAAATATAACTGCGATTGTAATTGCTTAAGTAATTGTGATTAATGTTCATGCTACTGGATTAAGGTTGCTGATTCAATTGCATTTATAGTTTGTTGTGTCTTTCTAATTACTTAGTTTTGTTGTTCAGTTTCATTTAAGATTGTTGTTCAATAGGATTGGTTATTCGATTCCTTTAATTCTAGTTTGTTGTTCCATTTACTGCCATTCCATTTTAGACTTGCTGTTCCATTTCCTATTTCCTATTCTATTTTACTTTCTGCCGTTCCATTTACTTGCATTTGCTGCTTTGGTGTGAGAGAAGGTCTAACGCTGTAGTGAGCCTCAGCAGTCGCTACCTAGCTCCCAGACCTATGGTCCATGCTCTAATTTCCTTTCCATCAGTTTCTAGAGGGATGGGTTATCGCTTCCACACCCTTGACTGATAAGCTACCTTGTGTGATTTTATCCTTTTGAAGCAATTTAGTCATAGTTTAGCATCTGTTTACTCTTGTATTTTCTGAACGTTGTACTACTAAACATTACTCTTGAGTAAATAGCTGCCTCAGACTGAGTACACTCTTGAAATAAAAAGTCATCCCTGGGTTGATAATTAATGTGAGCTAATTAGGAGTTAAAAAGACACATTTTTATCTCTCCAAACCACTGTCTTAGAACAAACTTTGATCCTTTGCTTAGATGACAGACTTAGTCTGAGAACCCTTAAGAAATTTACGCACCTGTAGTCACCTTCCTTCTTCACTGTAATACCCTTACCTTCTTCGCTCTGAGATTCATATTGTTTCAGATCAGATATGTCCAAATTCTTTCATGATTATGAGGTGAGGTTACTCTATATATATAGTGACTTATGCTTGCCATTTAGGCCGACATGAGATCCTGGAGATAGGTCGACATTACCTTAAGGAGAATATTGTCCTTCTTTTAGCCGACTGCAAGAGAGATAATGACAATATCTTGGAGTGTAACTTTGACATGTGTAACATGACTTCATGACTTCTTAATTATATTCATAACAAGACAACAAAACCTAAAGACATTAAGAAGAAGTCTTTGACCTATGAAAAATACTTCTTTCTTATGAAACCCATGATGCAAGGAATACAATAAATACATTTTTTTTCTTCTTTTGATGAAATAACAATTATAAGTCATTATGAAAATTGAACCTAGTTAGCCCTTTCTTAAACAAGGGAAAGACCACAGTCACTTCCAACCCTTTCTTTCTACCCAGACTTGCCCTCTACACTTGTGGTAGTCCTTTATTGAGATTTTGTGCTAGTATGTTTCAATTCTAGACTGTTCTAGCCCTCATACAAACCTCGACTCTCCTTCTAATCACTACGTCATGCTTTAGAATGCCTCCACAGGCCTTCAAAAACCTTGTTTGAGGAAAATCTACCAAAAAACAAGCCCCTCCATACAAATTTTGAGACTTAGAGCACATTTGAAGCTACCAGAAATCAACACTCGCTCTTAGCGAGAAATGTGCTCTAGCAATGCACCCTGCTAGAGCATCACCCTATTCTATAACATCTCTTTCTGAGTTTATGATGTCTAACATATTTCCCACCAACTATTGTGCAAATGTTGCATCTATACTATTATTGACCTTGCCACTACCAACACTACATAAATACTACAACTCCCTCTAAAATTCTGCATCCGTGCTATTGTTGGCCGTGCCACTGCCAACATTGCATCGTTCTCTAACTACTACTGCTACTGCATCAACAATTGAAAAGAATCCCAGATACCGAACTAATTGTTTTCAGTATGATGCATCTCTTTGCTAGAGTTTGACTGCTGCTTGTCTTTGCGCTAACCCTATGAAGCTTTTGTGTTGTTGCCGACTCTTCTTTGTGCCAATTGCACTGCTGCCAACTCTTCTCTGCGCTTCTTAGTCTCCAATGTTCTAGCCATTGCAACTATCACTATGGCACTCCTCTACACCAACTAACACTAGTCCATCTTTCTACTATTGATTTGGGCTCTCGTAGTAAGGTATTTATCCAAGAGCTGGACTCCTCGAGGATCCTGCCCATCTACAACAAATCTGAGGGTTTTTATTATTAAGCAGTAGTAATTTCTAAATACAATCTCTGGATGCCTTCCCAACAATCCAGTTACAGAGAATATCACTGACACATATCACTTATGGGCAATCCAAGCCCATAAGTGACTCTTGTGGTGCTCTCCCCTCCAAACCCTAAACCCTAGGGCTTGGAGTACCTCCCAATCTACTCAAAAATCAACACTTCCTCTTAGCGAGAGTGGTACTTTGAAGACTAGGAAGTAACCCATCATCATCATCACTACTTGCAACACTCACCCAACTCTTGGCACTCATCACTATAGCAATCATTCTAGCATGAATTACGCCTATCTCAAAAGTGTCACTGTCACTGGAAGCATCCTAGTTCTATTTCTTCTCCTGTATTGTTTTCCAATCCCTCCATGATTCCTTCTTGGTATATGTGGAGGCACCCTTCCTCCCCACTAACTGCACTCTCTTCTTGCGCTGCAAAATCTCCCTCTAAATCTGTAATCTTCTACTAGAACTTGAATCCCTCTGAGCCTCTGGAACCTGGACCTTCTTCTCTGGAAGTTGTACCTATACCTCTGAAGCCTACACTTGCACCTACTCCACCTTCTTCTTCCCATGATCCATAGGCTTGCCCATAAGCCTATATAGACCATGCTCTCTAACTCCAAGCATAATACATGTGGAGCTAGAGCCTCTATATGTGAGTCATAGTACAAACAATACATCCCAGACTTGCATCACCCATCCTGTATCCATCCTACATGGTATAACTCCAGATCCTTGGATCTCCCTCTGGCTCTTGTCGTCCAACACCCTGTGCAACTTTGAGTCCCATTCAACTAGAGTCTCGAAAACCTCTTGTGACCCTGTCATATGCTTCAAAGCACCATCGTCCACGTACCATCCATCCTCATCGATAGTACCCTGCATGAAATGAGAGATCATAGCAACGTCATCCTCCTCTAATCTCCTGGTGAGAGCATCTATCTCAGCAAAAATGGCAACACCAATAGCTTACTTCCCTTTCTTCTTCTCGTCATCTCCCTTCTTCTCCATCAGACATCTCGATGAAAAATGATCCCATCTTGCCACAATTGAAATACTCGACTTTACTCAATTCCTTCTTCTTCTTACCATTCATTTATGCTGCAAATTCCATGTCATCATCTGAAGCCCTCTTCCTCGGATGAAGATCCTCATCTCACAACTACTCCTAAATGAAGTCATCCCACAACCTATTCCACTCTGGAAACCTCTCTCTAGCAACAATCCATTTGATGAAGGGCTTCCATTCCTTTGTGAACCCTTTCAAAACCATCCTTGCCTAATTAGAATATGAAATAGTCACATCGATGACAACAAACTCATCTTTGACCTTAGACAATCTCATGAGATACGAAGTCACTCCTTCACCCTGTATCATCTTGGTGGGCTTCAACTTATCCTCTGATACTAGTACTCGGTTCTTGTTCCTAATCTCGGACAAATTTTGAAGGGCCATCCACATCTCATGTGCAGTGTTCTTCCTGGACACTTCCAATTCCTTTGGATTAGTTGGCTTCTTGATGGCCTTCTCGATGAACTCCCAGATCTTGTTGACCTGCAAGACCAACTTGATCATTTCCTTCCATGGACTATAGTTGGACAACCCCTCTAACATGTCCTCATACTAAAGACCAGCTTGTAATTTTGACATTGTCACTTACTGTTAATTTAGGATTACATGTTCTTTATTGAATACAAAATCTTCAATATCTCATTAACCCAATTATTAATTCATTAGAAATCATGTGAAACATTATCATGATGACAGTAATTGAGAGAAGAACATGTATAATAGATAACGAAGACAAGCCAAGACAAGAGGACACAATAAATTTGCTCAAGCCATGGAAAAACCCCAAGATGGGGAAAACCCTTGATCACTCTTCTTATTATTATTAATCATCAAATGTTCAACAGAGAGAGAGAGAATGAGAGTACAATCAATGTCAAGAATTACTTGCCAAGATGATGACTAGAACCACTGACCATATGCCAAATATATTTCCCAGACAAGTTTGTAATTCTATCTTCAAATAATAGCAGACAAGCTCTGCCCAAACCAGCAAACAATAGAATTCAAAGAAACAAATCAACAGGTTCCAAAAGAGCTTAGACTTGATTCACTTAAAGTGGCTTCCTTTTCTGATTATGAAGAGGCAAAGGCAGTCCCATAATTTGAGCAGTGAAGCCTAGTCAAAGAGTTGACTAGTTCTATGGTTGAAAATCTACAGTTAGGGCTTGAAGATATATTGCCTAAATAGCCCAAATCTAGAGACAAATGTTACATTCCTTCCTTCAAGAAAATCTAACCTTATTTGGCTAAGGTTTTGATCTACAAAAAACCCTCACAAAGGTTCCATGTGTACTGTACTTGGGATTAGGATATGTGACCTATTTTGCTTCATAGAGCAACCCTTCATCTCCCTATCCAAGACTCACACATCCTATGGCCTTCCTGAAATGACTACAAGGAGATTCATACTTCACCAATGGAGAAATATCACCAATATTTACTGCCCTAACTTGTGGCTGCCATTCAGCTTCAAGGTTGAACCTATGGAAAGAAAAACACACCAAAAGTGCACCCAATACATGTCCTCCTAGCTCCTTCAAGCGGTGGTCATCTCACAGATATATTAGAGCCCTTTTCATTGAGTCAAATGAGGTTGAAAGGCACCTCCTTATATATAAGTCGATGGTGTTAGAGAGATGTGACCATTGGACTAGGTGAGCAGACATATAGGAGAGGCTAACCTTGATAAATATATATGGGAGAAAAAAATTCACACTTTTGCTTAACCAAATTCGATGATCTTTAGGTCGATTTTTGTCCTCTCGAAAAGAGGAATTCAATTGAATAATTATCTCCATCAACTGAGTTGTCCAATGTGGAATTTGGCCCTAATTTCCAATTTTAACACTCCCTCTCAACTAGGGAGCATTCCACCTCCCAATCCATCTGCCATCATTATACCATCCTGTCATCATGTACCATTTGTCATCACTGTTCTGTTTTGCTATTCTCTATTGAACCATGAAGTAATAATAAAGAATTAGTGAGTGAGAGTGAGTCACAAGACCTTACTGCTCTCCCTTGACAAAATTTAGTCCTTGATCCCAAATCAAGTTGTTGAACACCATGCATCCTAGTCATAGGGAGTACGGTAGTACACGATGCATCCATCGATAGTGATATGGTGCCTAACCACCTTTTCCAACTCATTGGCCAAACGAGAGGTACTTCCCATGTATCCCAGACTACATGGGTAGGATGATGTAAGAACATCAACAGGGAAAGAAGATATCACATCTTGCTCACAACCACTCATAGGGAAAGGACAATCCACATCCTAAAAACACATGTCATAGTCATATGTAGGGAAAGGATGAACCACCTCCTACAGGCATGGAAAACACCGAGAGTAGGGAAAGGATGAACCATGTCGTACATGCATGCAAATCAATAATAGTAGGAAGGATCCTACACGTGGAGAAATCATGAACCACATCCCACTGACATTTCAACCATAGATCATAGGGAATAAACATCCTACATGTGGGCAAAGGATGAGACATGTCCTACCAACATGTCAACAGATGTCTATAATCATCTCTGACTGGGGTATCCACAGGAGAAGTTGAACCACTCATCTAACTCATATGCCATAGGAGAAGATGAACCACTCATCCTATGCATATGTCATCAACAACAGGTGAAGGTGAACCACTCACCCTATGATCACTTATAGCTCAATAAGTACAACAAGTCCCCAGACGTTCCTAGAGCTTAATTCTTTAATCTTGACCAAGGATCCCTTCATACAGGGAATAGCACCAAGATGCTTTTTGAAAGTCAAGACTAGATCACTAGGAGCCTCATAGATCCATCCAACAGCATATAGATGTATATATAGCAGGCAACACTTAGCAATCCTCTACTTATTATATATATTGATGAAGAAAATATTTGACTAATTTTACTCCCTCTTAATCAAGGAGACCACAACCTAAACTTATCTTTTCAGAGTGCAAAGAATCTATCTGGTAGCATGCTCATCATTAGATCCATCCACTTTGTAGATAGTTTATTAATGCACTCAATCAAACCATGATTTTGGTGGTGCTCTTTGTCATATTGCTGGGAAGATCCAACAGACAACTCTTCAATATGTAATAATTAGTCTCTTATTCATTTTCTTCAAAGTTCAAAGGCAAATTTAAAAAAAAAGCTTAATCCTTAGACATAAACATTAGTAATCAATGAAAGGATCCTATCACGGTCCTATCTTCTTGAGGCAAGAAATTAGGGAGACTTCAAACCTTTCTTCCAAGATTCTGGCGTATGCCTTTTCTTCATACTGAAGTTCAAATTCCTGGCACAATACAATAGAACAGTGTTGTGAACATCTCGATAACATCCAAATTTTATCTTGAAATCATGATTGCCGATGTTTGCCATTTTTTACTAGTATTTTGATGGTATCTTGATTTTGCTGATGATTGCCAATTTTTATTGATATTTTCCCGATTTTTACAATTTTTGGTTTGTTGGACCCTTGAAGATTTTATCCCGATGCCGATGTTTGTAACATTGCAACATACAATAGGCAGTCATAAATTGTAGCAATATATATACCAAAATAGCAAGATCCATAAATTGTTTATGCTTCAGAAGCTATGTCACAAGGTTCATCGAACTTTAATCGTGAGGTTTGAATTTTGGTGAACCTTAAAATTTTTTTGAGGTTGAGTTAACCTCATCGAACCTCCTAGCCATTGACCAAGTGCATAGATCAAAACTCATAACCTCATGTCAAAGCTTAAGCTTGTAATTTATCCTTATAGTTTGCATGTCTGTGATAACATTTTTGATGTTTAATGATGTTGGTTTCTAACTATTTTATCCTTTAATTCATATTCTATATTATTATATATATATATATAGTTATATATATATATTATATATTATTATTTTATATATTATAACCTAATTGGCGACCTATTTTGAACTCATCATAATTCGACCAACTGAACTAATCATTGTCGAACCAACTGAACCTGACATCTGACCCTTTGTCAACAGTAGGCCTAGCATTTTGACCTTCTAAATCAACTCCCTCTCATGAGAGGATTATTATCTGATAATGGCTGCACCCGAGGTCATGACTTCTTCTAAACATCGAGCTATCTACAATCTTCTAGTGTTCCTGTTAGTATTCTTATGTTTATGAGCCAAAGTCATATGTAGCTTAGGAGATATAACATACCATGAGAGTTAAGCTATTAGAGGCATCTAGCGATACTATAGCTCCATCTTAAGGCTTCATTAATTGCCCCTCTTCTTTAATATGGGATTTTACCATACTGTAATTGTATTAGAAAGCTTCCTAATCAGAAAAATTATCATCATGATCCTTCTTTAAACAGCATGAGGAAATCCTTTTATGAGATCATCCAGGTAATCAGCTACTTCATGATTGCTACCAATCCATTTTATGAAGGTCCCTTTTATTCAGGCATCACAAAATCTGGGCTTTCCAAGGATCCAATAACTATTCCTTATTGTTATAGACATTTTTGGGCACTTAAACCCCAATCATAAATGTCCATAAACTGAGGGCTTCTAAGTCCCTAAAAGTTTTGCTTTACTACCTAAAGGAACAAGGTCAGCTGATTACATAATCTCCCAGAAGTTCTCCACTAAAAACTGCTCATAAATGGTCAAAACTGGACCATACTGAAAACCCAGTGCAGAGGATACGATGCATACTGAATGGCTTCTCTGTAGGGTGCAATGGTCAGGAATGGACAAATGGTAGGGACGAAATGCAAGGTGGAAGATCATGGAATATTCCAGAAGCTTCCCCTCTGACACTTGCGTCTCTATTTTTGACCAGGGATGAGTAAGAGATCATCATTATCCAAGTGGAAGCAAGAACTATCAGAGAGAGGACATTGATCAAGACTCCAAAAGATGACTCACCTCTCTACAATCATCTATATATGGATCCCTCATCACAGAGATCCGGAGGCTGGAACCTTGTATCTTGTAGAGAAGTGTTGTTGGTTTTCTATTGTATATTCATAGTGTTTGGTGATCTAAGCTTTACTTGAGGTGAAGAAGGGATTTCTAGTAGGAGGATGATGTTGGGTCAGAACATATGGTTGTAATCCTCTTGCTACTTTCGATCTTAATAAAGCTATTCAAGTTTTCCTCCATATTCTTGTATGTTTACTTATATATGCATTTGTATCGTTAATGCACATCTGGTCCTGTGTTATTTATGAATATAGATCTTTGTTCTTCGATAGTAGTAGGTTGCTGTGATTCCACAGGTGCTCTTTGAAGCTGGGTAGATGAAGAAGAAGCGGCGAAGCTCTATCAGGAAAGATTGGAATCAAACAAGGAAATCAAGCGCAAGACTAAGGTTGGTCTCCTTAGTTCCACTCTTATATATTTTCATAAAGGAAAACGAAAGTAGACTTTACTTGTTTGTTTCTAAAATAGCTACTAGTCTTAGTGGGAATAGCAGCGTCCGAGTGGACACTATTCCCCGTAACAAAATGGTGACTCAACTAGGGAGTGACTAGATTGTTTGTTGGCCTATGTTTGTTTCTTTTATAAACCTACAGACGGAGCCTAAAGCCAAGCCAGCTAGCCTTCGAACTGCATTTGTTATACAAATGCAAAGTAGATCAATGCTACTTCATTCTATCTCCGGGTTTTGTTTATGAATTAAACAATCGATCTGCAAACTGTCTAATTGCCCTAAGTGGTAGATCTAGTAACCTCCTTAGATCTACCCCTGTGATTTACATATATTGAACATCACTTACTCGGCCTAAATCCCTTAACTAAATTGCAAATTGTGATTAAAAACTCATTTAAAGTCTCACAGTGGTACCATCGCACCGTGCTTTCAAGGCAGTCTGTATGCATCGCACTTCCTGAGTGCAGTAGGTGCATTGCATACTGAATTCACAGTGTGACAGGTGCGATGGTCAGGGAAGGTTAACTTTACCTTCAGACTTTGCTTTTTTCCTCACTGTTTTCAGTCCTATTCAGGAGTTTTGCTACCTGTGGTCAGTGTATATCTATGAAAACCCCCTTCTCTTACATTATTCTACCACCATAGTGCAAAGAACTGTAAGTGTTTTTATGTATTGTGCGCCATTTTTAGTTCTCTTTTGCAAAAAAGTAGCATAGTCGAACTATCGTTTCTTTATATGAAAGTGTCGTAGCTATCATTTTTAGTCATAGAAGACAATCCCATTGTTCATGATAGTCAATTATGCAGTTACTATTGCATATGATTTGAATTAGTAGTTTTTAAAGTGTCGAAAAGCAATTTTCATTTCGAAATCGCAAAGTGTCT
>APFE030837449.1:0-16768 GCA_000404065.3 Pinus taeda | reverse complement strand
AGATAACCATAAACACAGATATGCAGCGGAAATAATACTTCATTTCATTAATGTAAAATACTGAAATATGCTTACAAATAGAAATGGAAATAAACCAGCTAGGGCGATGGTAGCTTATCTTTGAGAAGAGATGTGGTGGCCACATGCCTCTGAACTGTGTTACAAGGAGGCCTAAAGGCCTATTTATTGTTGAGAAACAATGTAAAACCCTTCACATCCCAAAACCTAACCCCAGAAGATGAAATGCCAAATTGTGGGCCCTGTTTGGGTAAATTGGTACATCAATTTCTCGGGGTCGTAACTTTGGCATACGATCTCCATTTGACGCGTACGATAGCTCGTTAGAAAGATCTATCCAAGAACTACCACTTTAGGAAGGCCAACATGGGTCCATGGACCCATGTTGCCCCCAGATTTCCCAAAAAACATCGTTTAGGGCTTCAAAACGGCTCTAGAAGTTCAGGACCTGAAAAACTGCTAAAAATAGTAAGTTGTGCTACAATTAAGGAAACTGAAAATGTTGTGAGAAACAATGGTGGGGGTCTAGGTGGACTTGGCAGGTGGCCACCAAGATCCACCTAGATCATCCATGGTCTTATTCATCATCAAGCTACCCATGCTCATGATCTCATTCATCATTATGCTGCCCATGCTCATATCATTCATCATTATGCTGCCCATGCTCATATCATCATGCTGCTTATTATGCTGCCCATGATCTCATAATCATGTTGCTCATACTCATATCATCATGCATCATTATGCTACCCATGCTCATATCATCATGCTACTTATTATGTTGCCCATGATCTCATACATCATGCTACCTTCCTTCGGAGGCAGATGCTCTGGTTGTTTTGGCAATTCCCAGTAGTTTCGGCTTTTCCGGTAGTTCACTTCTCTAGCTTTTCTGGCTTTTCCAGTATTTCTGACTTTTCCAGCATTTCTGGCTTTTCCAGCATTTCTGGATTTTCCGGCAGTTCCAGCTTTTTCGGCTTTTCCGGCTTTTTCGGCAGTTCTAGCTTTTTTGGCAGTTCCAGTAGTTCCGGCTTTTCCAGCTTTTCCTTAGGATATCTCCTCCTACTAAAACCCAAAGAAAAGTAGAGAGAGGAAGAGATCCAAGTGTGTGTAGAAATGACTTGAAGTCCTCTTCTATTTATACTAAAATGTAGAGGTTGAATAAACATGACTGTTGGGCTTCTGAGCTTACATAAGTTGCTGACCGACTTAACAATTTGTCCATAACATAAATAAATTCATAAATTCATAAATACTTATCGAATTGGATGATCTTTAGATCAATCCTACACCTCTCAATGAGAGGGATCCAATAAAAATATCAGTTGCCATAAATAATATGACCCACATGGAGTTTGGCCCTAGTTGCCAATTTTAACACCTTCTCAACTTATCATTCCCCCTTTTAATCCATACCAATACCAACCTCCTAAATGGTGTAATCCATCACAAGGATGGATGCCTTAGGCAACCCAACCACCTGCCTTAATTCCTCCTTCTCCTCAACCAAAATGACCCCAAAATAATCCACCTAAATAGCCACAAATGACCACTCAACCAAATCTGAACCCCAACAATAAGCAGACCCAACAAGTCTACAATGGAGATGCATATTACCCTACCTGTGTTGTATAAAACCAATAAATCAGCCTTAGGTCTATGAAGGTACTCCCTAATGATCATTCATCTTCTCTAGTAGAAAATATTGAAGAAGAGAAGGAATAAAGCGCTCCTCAAGCCAATAGGACACCCTACCCTGAAATGTTGATCCATCGTAAACCACACACCCCAGAAGAAGTTGAACTTTTGGCAGAACTAAAAAACATGTGTCAAAATTCCTCTGATATAGGCCATCAAATATGTTCCCATTTATAACAAATTCATTAGAGAATAATTTATTAGGAGGCGATGAAGGAAGAGTAAAGATGCCCCCATTATCAATGTCATTAGGACACTGGTTGATCTGATGCTTGGGAAGGTCATCATCCCAAAGTATTTGGATCTTGGTAGCGTTGTAGTGGATGTGCACATCCAAAAAATTAGTCCTCAATACCCTCATTGACTTAGGGGCTACTATCAATGTCATGACCAAGGAAACCATGCTCAAGATTAACCTTTAAGGAGCCTTAAGGAAAACCGCCACAATGTTACAACTTGTATACAGATCCATATTAGCACTTGAGGGTGTCATTAAGGATGTCATGATTTCCATTGGTTCTTGGGAGTACCCCAATAGTTTCCTTGGTCTCTAGCCCAAAACCAAGTTCAATGGATGCCCTCTTATCCTAGGATGACCTTGATTAACTATTGTTGATGCCTATATCAGCTGTAGATCTAGAAACATGATAATTACAAAGGCATAGCTAACAAAACAACTTGTACTATATCCCCCTGCTCAACCCCTTGTTGAGCATGAATTTCCTATGTGGGTAGAAGAGGAAGAAGAAGAGGAACTCTATCAATGATCACCATACCTCATTTGTATATTAGAAGCCATTATTGGTAGCAGGAAATTCGATTAGGATAATCTTATTGACAATTTTATGCAAAATACGTATCTTGTTGCCATGAAAATTGATGGTCTAAAAGAGGAACCTATAGGACAGCTTGAAGATAGCTCATGGGATTAATTAATCACTACTAGTTCTGATCAAAATAATGTAAAAAATGTAGAAATCAACCCTTCTAGACTTCTGAAAATCAGTTCTTTTCTTTCAGCTGACCAGGAAGAATAATTGCTCACTGTTTTATGGCATAATCTTGATACTTTCACTTGGGATTACAAAGATATGAAAGTATTTCACCCTTTTGTTTGTACTCATCATATATACATCAAAGAAGACCATAAAATTGTTCACCAATCTCACAGAAGAATGAACCCTGCACTAAAGGACATTGTCAAAGAGAAATTGCAGAAATTATTAGACGCAGGTTTTATTTATCCTATTTTATACAGTGAGTGGGTGTCACCTTTAGTAATTGTGCCCAAGAAGAATGAGAAATATAGAGTTTTCATTGATTAGAGAGAACATAATAAGGCCACCAAGAAATATCACTTTCCTTTACCTTTTATTGACCAAGTTTTGGATTCTCTTGTAGTAAATAATTTCTTTTCATTTTTGGATGGGTTCAATGGGTACAATCAGAGCCAAATCAATACTGAAGACTAGGATAAGACTATTTTTACCTTCCCATTGGGGACTGTTTCCTATAGGCTTCTTCCACTTGACTTGTGAAATGCCCCTGCCACCTTCCAAAGGGCGGTATTGAATATTTATTTATTATTTTATTTAATTATTTATTATTATTATTTTTAATTTTATTTTATATTTATATTTAATTTATATTATTATTATTTATTTATTTATTTTTATTTTATTTTTTTTGATGTTTCACATGACTCAGTTGAGATTTATATGGATGACTTCACACCTTATGGAGATGACTTGTAGGAATCCCTCTCCAACTTGTGTAAGGTTTTGAAAATATGCATAGAAATGAATCTCTCTTTAAGCCTTGAAAAGTGCCAATTTTTTGTGAATACAAGAATTACTCTAGGCCACTTCCTCTCTAAAGATGGAATTTAGGTTGATCCTAATAAAATTGAAATTATTATAAAAGTTCATGTCCCACAAAGACAAAAAAGATGTTAGGAATTTTTTAGGACTTACTCGATCCTATAGGATATTTATTAAATATTTTGGTAAAATTGTTTCACATTTGTTTGGTTAACTGACAAAAGACTCAGAGTTCTGTTGGACGGACCTTTGTCAAAAGGCATTTGAAGAGCTCAAAGAAAAATTAACCACTGCACCAATTCTGAAGGTCCCAAATTGGGCCTTGCCCTTCCACATTCACATAGATGCATCAAACAAAGCAATAGGGGCAACATTCGGGTAGACAGAAGGTAAATTGCCTAATGCTATCTATTTCATTAGTAAGAAGTTGACCAAGGATGAACTCAAGTACATATTCATTGAAAAAAGAACTTCTATTTGTTATGCATTCTTTGAATAAATTCAGACATTACATTGTTGGGTATCAAGTTTTTATACACACTGATCATGCAACCATTAAGTACTTGATGAATAAATGTGATATCAATGTGTGAATCATTAGATGGTTATTACTATTGGAATAATTTGATCTAACCATTTTTATCAGCCAGGGAAAGAAAATGTTATTGCATATTGTCTAGACTAACCTTGTCTGTAGAGAATGAAGAGATGGTATATGATTAGCTTCCAAATGAGAACCTCCCCGCCATATAATTGTTGTCACCTTGGTTTGCTGATATATAAAACTTCTTGGTTGTTGGCTAGTTTCCTCCTAACTTGTCTTCCAAAGATTAAAAAAAAATGTCAGGAAAAGTGCTCCTTATACTTGGATTTGGGGCAACCTCTCCAGATTGGGACCTGATCAAATATTAAGGATATGTGTAAGAGAAGATGAAGTGTATGACACCCTCCTATCATGTCATGATGGGTCATGTGGGGGGCATTTTGGTGCTAAGAGTGTTAGTGTGAAATATTTCTGCAAGTGAGTGAAAATCCCTTCACTTAAGTTATAGGTGACTTATAACCCTAACAACAAAGGATGGTTGTGTCTATGCTTTAGATATGAAATAACATGCCATAAAAACCCTATAAAATATGGCATGCAAATAGAAACATATAACAACATAAATATGAGTGCAACAACCCAATGGAGAATACGAAAGAGCAATTTTACTAGTAAAGAATAATACACCTACTGAAGAATGATAACAAAATTAGGTCTGTAGATCCCCCTTTGTGAGGTGGGTCCTTCTTGACCTTGTGCTTTAGAAATGTGCTTCTCTCGCTCTATATGTGGTATGCAATAGACAAAAAAAGAAAACAAAGGACGTTTGAACTCAAGTGGGAGATCAAATGCTATGAGACAATGTCGGGAATGATGAAAATGGTCATGGTGAAGAATGGAGAAAAAACCTTCTATTTATAACAAAATATTGGAATAGATTGAGAACTAGAAAATAATAAAATATTATTGACTAAATCAAAATCTAGCCATTGTGAATATTTTATTATATATTCAAAATGGTCCAATATCTTTATTTAGAAGTGGTTAAAGTAATTAACAAATAAAAATGATTTATTAATCACTTTGTGAGGATAAAGACAAGTATAAATTTGAAATAATTATTAGATAATGATTTAACAATTATCTTATAAGAAAAATAGTGAATAAATAAGGAATAATAAATAAACAATGATTCATTTAATTATTCCAAAGTGATTAAGTCAAAAGTGATAAGAAATAATCATCAAATAATGTTTTAATAACTATTCATAGAGAATATTAAATAAATAATGATTTATTTAATTATTCTCACAATGTTTTTGGATTTTAATGAGAAATAATTTAGAAAATGGTTAACTAAATTATTTCCTATGGTGAAAGTGGGTTTTATCGTGGTAACATTCATCCCACATGGCGTATTTTGATAAACATAGTAAGAAATGACTAGGTGAACATTTTTTGGGTGATAACAGATTGCCCCCAATGTAAGAGTGTCAGGAGAAAATCGTACAACCGAAATACGTTGTAGGTTGCACTTTCATAGGATATCGAAGGGGAGTCATAAAGAGAGAGAGAGAGAGAGAGAGAGAGAGAGAGAGAGAGAGAGGGAGATAGAGAGAGAGCAATGAAGCAAGGCAAGGAAGGTCTAAGAATGGAGAGGGCGAGACCTACTTGTTTGATAGAAGTCTCCTTTTATTGGTAAGTACATAATCTCAAATGAAGTGGGGGAGGCATACCCATACCCATCAAGATAAATGAGTACAAATAAAAATCATGTGCCCAACAATGTGGGTCAGAGCAACATGATACATGATACATTATATGCTGGGATCAATGGGCCAGAAAGTGATACAATGATACAATAAGTCTCATATACATAATGTTCCTGGAAAATAGAGGCCAGGACTGGATACAATAACATCTGTTGATCTTAGTATACAATAACATCTGTTGATCTTAGTACATGAGACATAATGCCCACGAAAATGAAAGGAGGGGGATATCACTACCAAAGAAGCCCTGCTGGATAGGAAAGGGATTTGAAGGTCTGAATGGACTATCTGAAGGAGACATGCATGTTGTGGGCTCTGCGATTAGCGAAAACCAGGCTAGTCAAATCAATATAACAACATCTAAGGCTGGATCATAATCTGTTGTCATCCTCGAATGTGGGGGGTTCCCTAAAGGGTCACCCCCTCATGATGTCTAGAACATCTCACACACACTCGATAAATATTGGTACAATCTTCTAGATCATCGGACCATCAAGTGTATGATTCTTGATTGTGCGATAATGAGTTGGAGTGAAGCAGGTGAGAAACTATCAAGTCAAAGGGCAATGGTGATTCACTTTGCTTGGTACGAGGAACTGAACAATGATTAAGGCTAGAACCAAGGCACACTGCCCTCGAAACCACTCTCTTAGAATAAATTTGTTGAAGTCGACAGAAGAGGGCCCACTAGAGTTGAGGCAATGAGGATTCCTCAACAAAGGCATGAGGATTATAGTAATGTGACTAATAGACTGACACTAGGGATGATAATGGGGGAATAATATGAGTGGTGGAATGCCGAATTCCCTTGTCAGAGCATGATATGCATGGTTGACCTAGCAACCACTGACAATTTAGTATAATTAGAGGCCAAATGTGAGTGAAATGGAATGAATGTGACACACAAATGTATGATGTATTGTAATAAGACTCAATTGGACTCTAAACATAATCCATGGATGTAAGGGCGACTCATCTTTGATGCTTTGAACAAGGGTGACTCTATGAGTAAATTCCACATGGGGGAGGCCCAAAGGGGACCATAAAAACATGAGTAAATAATGGTTATTCATGACAAAACCTAAGTCAACAACTGCAAAGGCGAAGTGGTGCCACAGTGCAGGTCAATCATATGAAGAGATTCAATTTTAAGAGGCAGAAAAGTGAGACAACATGAAAAAAATGGCTTCATGATGAAGTTTCAAATTACCAAAAATGAAGAGAGACCCACCCATTGTAGTGATCGGTGAGAGCTTTCTGACGGTGTTGACGGTTTGTCAAACCAAACTATGGTTTACTCGTAATGGTCGATAAAAAAACTAGGGGTTTCCCTATAAAAGGGCTTCTTTCCCTCAAATCCAATTCATTTGCACATTGAGCTATTGGAGAATTTGGAAAGGACAAGGAGGTCCTAAATATTAGTGAGCTCATAGCAAAAAAAATAACTATCATATTTTGGATCTGCAACTTTTAGGTAGGTGACCTTACTTATCTAAAAATGACCTTAATGATTTTTGGAATGATGGTTCCTAATGGAAAATTAAGGTAAGAAAGAACATGAGAATGAAGTACTAGAGAAGGTCTAGGATCATCCCCGTCCACCCAGTCAAACATGGGAACCATATGGTAAGTGTAGTATCACATAGAGTAGAATATTTGAAGATATGGTATCAAGCATTTACAATATCCGATGTGTATATGGCTCATCGCAAAGGCGGGTAGGAAAAACTATCCAGGGAATGAAAGGATAATTGACCATACCTAGATCATTGAAGTCTAGGACTAGAATGATGTGAATGAAGTGAGAAAGTGACTAGGGCTGTCATCATGACCCTAAGCATGAGACATTTCCCCCAACAAATTATGATGGAGGGGATTTAGTGGGTATGCAAAGGTGTGAATGATGCCCCTAGTTAGATGAGTTTGTGGAGTGTCATTATATTCCAAGTGCTCAAACAAGGGATTCGAGAATCCGGTCCTACTGGCACAAGAGTCTCTAGAGGATTATGAGTATATGTAAGGGCATAGGTGCCCCCCAGTTTTGTATGTATTGTGATAGCATGTATGGGCATGCCAAATGTATTTAGAGTCGTGGAATCCAAACACTATATGATGGATATTTTGATACATAATATGGTTATGCATCATTTTATGGCGTCATCGCCATTTGTTGTTTATGGCTGTCTTCTTATGGGCAGAATGGAGAGATGCAGTAGGAGAAAGGAAATTTTGGATTACCAATCTCGTTTGGCATTGCGTATAGATGCCAAATGGATTGAATTTTTGGGTTTGCATACATGGTGTCACCATACCAAAGAGTGGATTTGAATATGATGAGCTGATGCTCACTAAGATGACAATGGGGTTGGACAAAAACCAAGGCTAGGGGTTTGGGTTGCTAATGTAAGATGGAGGGATGATGAAGTGGATCATCCCCATGGTGATTTGGAGTGATATCGGACTCTAAAGATTCTTCAAGGTGGGGAAGAATGATGTCATTAGAGTAAACACTACCAGATGTGATAAAAGGGTTGGGGAGAATTGCTTCTCTTGGACACTCAAGAATGCATGCCCCCTTATCCAAACATTGTGTGGAAATGCAATGGCCACAAGGTGGATGTGGTTCAAATTCATGGGTTCGAAGTAAGGGCTTACTGAACCGACCATGATCATGGGAGACATGGTTCACATGCGCAACGTCTTTAAGGGGAGACTGATGACAAGTGGATTCAAGGTCTACCGAGGTTGAGACCGAAGTGTCCTTTGAAGAAGTTTGAAAGAAGCACAATAGGAAACTCCTAAATAGTCCAAATATGTCAATCCCATGGATGACAACAAGTAGAGAATAGGGGCTGAAATATCCGTCATCTCAACATCAGGAGGGGGAATCATAATGATGGGTTGATAACCTCTTGCCCTGGTGAAGCACCAGGGCCAAAACTTGTAGGTATTCAAAATGAGAGGGAAAATATAGTCAAAATGGTCAAATATATTTATTTATAAAGTGGTTAAAGTAATTAACAAATAAAAATGATTTATTAATCACTTTGTGAGGATTAATACAAGTATAAATTTGAAATATTTATTAAATGATTATTTAATAATGATCTCATAAGGAAAATTGGGAATAAATAAGGAATAATAAATAAATAATGATTTATTTAATTATTCTCATGGGGTTTTTTGTTTTTAATGAGAAATAATTTAGGAAAATGGTTCACTAAATTATTTATTATGTTGAAAGTGGGTTTTATCACGATAACATTCATCCTACATGGTGTATTTTTATCAACCTAGTAAGAAATGGCTAGGTGAACATTTTTTGCGTGATAAAAAAGAGGAGAACCTACAAGGTTCTTCAGGTAGGCTACTATTGACCTACCCTTCATCAAGATTCCATAAGGTACACTTCACGGTGTGATGAGTGCCAAAGGGTGGGGAAGCATACTCAGAGGGATGCGATGTCCCCACAACCTCATGTGACTTTCGAGCCATTTGAGAAGTGGGGCATGGACTTAAATGGACCTATTTACCCCCCATCTAGATAGAAGAAGTATATCATTGTATGCAAAATTATTTAACCAAGTAAGTTGAACTAAAGACAATCAAGGCAATAAAAAAGCATGAAGTACTAGAGTTCTTAAGGGGGAACATTTTTTATAAATTTGGTTTCCCAAGGGTACTAGTCAGAGACCAAGGAACTCAATTAATTTCCAATTTTATAGAGGGGATAATGAGGAAACATCATATTAGACATAGAAAGTCCACCCCATATCACCCTCAAGAAAATGGGCAAGTGGAATTGATCGATAGAGCACTAGAAGGAATTTTGACTAAGGTTGTTAGCAACAATAAGAGAGATTGGGAAGACATTCTTGTTGGGGCCACTTGGGCCTACAATAGCACTTGATCTGGATTTAAATAGGAATGCAACAAAATACAGAGATAACCATATATACAAAGATGCAGTAGAAATAATACTTCATTTCATTAATGTAAAATACTGAAATATGCTTACAAACAGAAATGGAAATAAACCAGCTAGGGCAATGGTAGCTTATCTCTGAGAAGAAATGTGGCAACTAAATGCCTTTGAACTATGTTACAATGAGGCTCGAAGGCATATTTATTGTTGCGAAACAATGGAAAACCCTTAACATCCAAAAACCTAACCCTATAAGATGAAATGCCAAATTGTGGGCCCTGTTTGAGTAAATTGGTGCATCAATTTCCCGAGGTCGTAACTTTGACACTCGATCTCCGTTTGATGCTTACAATAGCTCCTTAGAAAGATCTATTCGAGAAATATAACTTTGGGAAGAGAAACATTGATCCATGGACCCATGTTGCTCCCAGATTTCCCAAAAAACGTCGTTTAGGGCCTCAAAATGGCTCCTGAAGTTCAGGACCCGAAAAACTGCTAAAAATAGTAAATTGTACTACAATTATGGAAAATGAAAAACTGAAAGAGAAAGTCGTGGGGGTCCAAATGGGATAGGTGGGTGGCCACCAACATCCACCTGGATCAATACTTGGAAGAACACCACTGGATTCACCCCCTTTGAGTTGGTCTATGGTAAGAAATCCCTACTGTCTATTGAATTTGAATACAATACATATAGAAGGGAAACACAACTTGACTTAGAAATTAGAAAAGTTGAAGAGGAGAGATTACAATAGCTGAATGCCCTTGATGAACTCAGGTTGTAGCTCTTATGCACACTTAAGTGGTTTAATTACAAAGGAAAGTTTGACATGATAAGCACATTAAGAATAGGACCTTCAAGGAGGTGAATTGGTCCCTCTTGTATGATTTCAGGTTCAAGGAATTCAAAGGGAAACTCATGACCAGATGGTTCGGTCCTTACCTAGTGGAGAAATGCCATGAAAATGACTCATTTCATATCAAGACAATTGATGAAGAACAAATCCCGCTTCTAGTGAATGGATACAAATTAATTTTTTATGGGAAGCCCCTCTCAAGGACCGAGTTTATCAATTCAATAAGAAGAGAACTAAGTGATATTGAGAGAATAAAAAGTCTCAATCCATTTAGTCCCTGATTAAAAAAAAAGAAAAAACTAGGTGAAAATATCCTTTGAGGCACCTAAGGTAGGTTCATAGGCTGAAAACCACCCTAGGCAACTAATGATCCCGAAGAAAGAAAGAAAAAGGATCCCCAAGTGAAAACCTCCCTTGAGGCAGACCTACTTAGACTGAAAACCTTAATGAGGTAGTCCATGGGCCTTAGAATTATAAAAAAGAAAAAGAAAAAAAGAGAAAAAAAACAAGAAGAAAAAGAAAAATGAAGATACAAAAGGTCACCTCTATTTTATTTAGTCTAATAAATAATGCAATATAATTCTAGCAGTAGTCAAGAGGACCAACCTGCAGTCCAACCACTCAATTCAGGGACTTCAACCAACTTCTCTACATTCATCTCACTCATTCTCACACTTATTATAAGCTTCCTCCATCATTTTCAAGCCCTTTCTATATGGTTTAATCATTGTCTTGAAATGTTATAGGAAATTTAATGTACTGCTACATGAAACTGTCGAGCATAAAGATAGGGTGAAACACTAAAATTTTTCATTTGTGGGCAAGGGAGAAGGTATATAGAATCCCCTAATACCTCCACATTCCATCAACCTTCAATTTTATCATCATTTTTCCAGTAACCACCCATAACGTTCCACCTTTCCACCTCTTTTTCACCCATCAATAGCAAACAATACCTCTTCACCACCACAAGATGAATCCTCTTGAATTATCATAATTTTTGAAGGCCACAACTAAAGGAAATCAAGAACCTAAGGATCTTATGATGCGGCTATATGAAAACACAGTTCTATAATAACTCGCAAAAGCCATACATGCCCAAATTTGCAGCATCAATTAGAGGAGCTTTGAAGATCATCATGTTCTAGGAGCTTAGAAGACAACCCTGAGCAACTATAGGATCTCCTATAGACTGCTACAAGATCCTCAATTACCAACAATCAACAACACCGAGTCAACTACAATAACAATACTTGGACAATATGAACCAGAGAAGGTAGTAGCAACTATAAAAACTCCATAGCACCTCCAAAAGCAATGAGAGAAATATTGAAGCATCCAGAAATCATCATCAACAACTTTAGATCTTCCAAGGGGAGCTCCAACAGTCACATCATCAACCTCAACGTCACCTACAAAAACACGCCTAGGGTAAGGCTCAAGTATACAATACTCAAAACCTCGCCTACGAACTTATCTTATCTTGAAAAAATGTTAGCAGTGTATGGAGGAAAAGGTTTTATAGGCCAAATTTTGTAGACCATTCTTGGCCATCTTTAGAAGTCAACTCTAGTCCTCTCCAACATTACCCACAAGGAGAAATATAAAAATGGGTTGATAACTTGAGGAGGTGGGCCAATGTGCCTACTCATCATGAATTGTGGTGTTCGATGTGGTAGGTGGGGGCCATCTCACCTAGTGCACTAAGCCCATCACCACAATGACTAACCTCATAAGTTATACCCCTTGAATCTAATCTTGCATGGAAATTCTGTTTTAAGCCAAGGGAGCCCCACTAGTGCTACAAGAGAATGACCTAGCTGAGATGTTTCCTACATAGGTTGCTATATGAAGCTACAAGTTCTACAAACTAGTGTTACATGAAAGTCACAGGATGCTACAGGAAGCTCAATTTTGGACAAAATTTCCATCCAATGCCAAGGAATAGAGGAGAATCATCAGGAAGAGGGTAAGTACAATTTCTCCTCACTGGAATTTGATATAAGAACTTGAACAATCCTTTCATTTCTCAGAAAAATAACCTTGTAATTGCCACAATTTTAAATTTTAGTAGGGGAAACAATTGAATTACTAAGTATTTATGTCATAGATATGGTGGGATAAAAGAGTAAAGAGTATGAGCAAGAAGAAGTACATTTTGAATTTTTCCTTCCCCTTAGCTATGTAGAACAAAATTTTCCAATTTGTCTTTGTTTCAACACCTCTCACTGCTCAGGAAACCTTGTGATCCTATAGAAGAAAAGAGAAAATCCTTGTTCCACTCTGATAAAAATCTATTGAAGACATGGAAAGGGGATTCAATAGAAGGGAACCTATAGACCCCTCTACGATCCATCAACACCCTGACGACAGGAACATTTTAGCAAACAATAAATGGTTAGGGTTTTTAAAAAAGTTTAGGGGCTTTGATGATGAAATTTCTGAAGAATTTTCCTTAAACCTCCAACAACTAGAGGGACATGATGCCATCACTGTAGTTAGAGGCCTCATCATTTACATAAATGAATAAGTTGTCAGTAGGATCACCACACTTCTAATGGGAGTAAAATGGAACAAAGAAGATAGATTTAAGGCTACTACAATAAAGAAAACCTTCTTTCTTCAATATGATTAGCCCATACAAGGAAAAAATGGAGTAAGAAGGGAGATATTGCCCTACCCTTGGGATGAAGTAGCTTACCATGTTCTAAAAATTATCTCATGTAAAGGGGGACTAAACATTGTGTATGCATACCAATTCAGATTGCTCTATCAACTTAGATTCCAAATATATTGGTGTGTCCAAGAGAGGCTAAGCATCCCTCATTTCCTCCTTCAGTCAATTAAAGAAATGAGCCTGAGGGTGAAAGGAGGAGAACACTAGTACTAGCACACCATGGGATGATAAATTTTATAGTCATGGACGCCTTAGAAGGCCTGCAAAACCCTATTTCTTGGGTTAATTTTATAGATATGGACAACAAAGGGTTTTTAGAAACATAAGTCCAACCTTAGTTAGAGTTAGAAGGAGCATAAAGAGAGGGAGAATTTGAGGAAGGGGAAGTTCAGATTGAAGTAAAAGAATCAAAAGGAAAATAAGAAGAAGAAGTAGAAAAGGAAGAAGGAAGGACAAAAACACAAGCTAAGGCAGAAGCAGAGACAAACATGGCTAAGGAAGTTCTAGAGAAACTTGACTTGACATAACCAAAGGAAGAAAATACACAAGAATCTACTGGGATTTCCTCTTGGCCACCAAAGAAAAGAAAACTAGTGGAGAAATAGAGAACTTTGAGGGAAATTTAGAAGGGGAAATTACTACTACCCTAGTAGTTTTAAGTACCCCAACCAAACCTAAAGGGAGGGAGCCAAGGGAATACCCATGTACATCAAAAGGAGAAAGAGTAACAAGATAATACAAAGGAAACCTCAATCACCATCTCCAACCCCAATCACCATTAAAGAATTAGTTAGCCATGAGGAGAAAGAGTCCAAGAAGAAGGAGAAACACAAAATTGAGATAACCTACAAAACAATCAAAGGAAAATAACCACAGGCTCAACAAGAAAGGATAAGCACCAAGTGAACAATGCATCTAGAGCATTCCATAAATCCATAGGAAGGGTTTGTAAAGCCACAAGAAGAAACTAAGAAGCTACAGGAAGGGAATGTGGAGATATAGTAACATAATCCCCAACTACAGGAACAAAATCGAGACCTACAAGAACCAAACCCTTAACCTAATCTCAAATCTTACTATGCCTGGATTGATGTAGGGAAGATACTTCCTACCCATTTGATAGTTCAACTATTCTTTGAATTTATAAAGAGAGAGGCAAGAATCATAGATGGATGCAAATTACCAAGTCAAAAGGGGTTGAATAGGTTGGTATTATGGAGAAGAAGATGAAGAAAATGGGGGAGGATATCGCCGACCTCAGGTTCAAAAGAAGCAAATATAATGTACCACCTACAAAGGGAAAATAAGAAGCTGAAAGCCCATCTACATGAAAAATATGAACAAATTACCACAATGGCTAGTTTATCCATGGAAGCCATACATTGTAGGCACACATCAAAAACATACTCTATGTTCATTAAAGATTAGCGGATTTAGTTTCATATTAGGACATTGGCTCGACAAGGTTCCCTTCCTTTCCAAAATATTAGGAAATTCATTGATTTTTTCCTTAGGTGTGGGACCCCAACTCTCAAATAGGTGATGTGCAACTGATGACTTTAGCCTCATGGATGACCCATGAGGAACAGGAGATAGAAGATATCAAGAGAATCGTAGCCAATTAGATTAAAGAGACACTTTGGGTCAGGACAGAACTGCCAACCCCACGTCTCATCATTGTTAGCTACAAACTCATAGCAAAATATCTAAAGATGGAAACTATCTATAAAGAAAAGAAGAGCACACAATTCTTCGTTTTGAAGATACTTTCAGATTGTTGGGAGATGAAAATCTGCAAGCATGCTAAAGAAGGTGGCCCATCTTGGCACACAATTTGAGAATACGGGAATATCATTCACCAGAGAGGTTGAGGAATGCATTTGCTAAGACACCTTTGTATAAAAGAATCGTCCAAAGACTGGGAGTCCAATGGATTGGAATCAAGTTCAGTCCCCATCGACTATTGGGCCTACAAGAAAACAAGGATTAGATAATGGAAAGTAGGGAGTGGGAAAAGATTGAGGATAATGCAGGTTTTCACCTAGAGGAGGCCACTCCTTCTAAGAAAGTTTTGGATTTCAGGGAAGCCATTGGGGAAACAAATGAGGTGTAGTTGGATGACTAGGTTGCTCAAAGGATGAGATTTTTTTTTTGTAGGGGTGTATGATGGGCCTCCTAAATAGGTATAATTTAAGGTCCATCTAATCTCCTTTGGCACATTTAACCTTTCCTTATGCATTTGATAATGTATTTTTCAAACTATAATGTGTTCTTAGAAAAGCTAAGAGATATTTGCTATATCATGTATGCTAATGCATTAAATGTGTAGAATAATTAAGATGTCTTATGCATATCACATAGGATACCAACACGAGAGGATTATTGGGGCTTGTACCTTACTACAAGGTAATCACAACTTGGTGGCTCATGACCAGGAATTCAATTGCGCTAAGGGTGGAATTTACCTAGACTTGGAGGGGACTTACTAAGGCGTTCCAACATTTGTTCGAAAAGTGATATGCAATGAAAATATTGTAAAAATTTCTCATTTCCCACCCCAGTTTTCAGTTTCACCTTATTTCTCCAAAATAGTTAAATGCCCTTTCCCATATCCATACATTCAACAAATGAAAAAATAAATTTTGCTGAAAACACAAATTTTGGAAATTTTACAGAATGCTGGAAAATGCAGAAATAAAAATCAACACATACAAACAACCATTCAACACATTTAAACACAGTGATTTTTGGTCAAGGTGACTATGGAAAAACCCCATACAAATCTTGGGGAAAACCAGTTCGAAAGCTTCTTCTTATTTCTGGAAAATGCTTTTTACAGTGAGAGAAATATTCAACAAAAAATCAGCAAGCAAACTTTTACAACTTATCTCGTTTTCCGTGCCTCACAGCGAACTCGAAAAACTTGCAAACAGCAAAACAGAACAGTAATAAATGCTGTACGGCCTCCTCGATTTTTGTGCCCAATTTCAACCTTAAATGTTTCTGCATGGCCTGGCTAAAAAAGCATGCAAGCTGCCATAAATACATTGTTTGGATTTTCTCGATTTGCGTGCCAAGGTACAACCACTTGCTGTACGGATTTCTGCTCCTCGATTTTTGTGCACTTGTACGGATTTCTAGAAAGTCGTGCCCAAATTCTGCCTTTCACTGTGTGCTAACTCAGCTGTATAGATTTGCTAAAATGCTGCCTTGGAATGTGTGCCAAGCGGCTGTCTCCTTCTCCTCCCTGTCCAGAAATCTCCCTTGCTCTCTTGCTCTCCTTCTCTCAATCTGCTCATGAAAGAATGAATGACCTTTTCCTCCTTTTCCTCCTTTAGTCTAACCCTAAGTGACTTTTGGGGAACCCCTAAATCTAATGGCTGAAATAGATTGAGATCTAGGGCTAAGATTAAATGCTCATTTAAATCTCACTTTCTATTTTTTAATTCACCCCACT
>APFE030837446.1:0-13103 GCA_000404065.3 Pinus taeda | reverse complement strand
TAATACTATGACCCATTTGCAACTAACTGTGGTTCCGTAATTAATTGCGGATTAACCACTTACAATTATTAATATGGGCTTTATTGACTCTTGACTATGACGTGGTCCCATTACATAGATAAGGGGGTTAGGGTGGGACCCTAACAGATCATGAGTTGTTTACATAAATATGCATGGTAGCTTAATATGCTTCAACTAGCATGTTCTACACTGCAATGGAGAAATGTGGTATTCATGTTGTCATTGATGGGATGTTGTATGTGGGTTTGTTCATGGTTATGAGGAGTTTTAAGGCCTCTGTTTCTGCTGATATTGTCATAAAATGTAGAGTTATATTCATATTCATTCATGGATTCTTTATGTGCCATAACTAGATTGTTATGGATTGTGAGTCCTATTTTCTGATATGTTTTGAACATTATGACTACCTATTTGTTTAAGGATTGTGATTGTCATCTAGAAAAAGGGTTATGATTGGTGTAATGCATGGTAACTCAACAGTTCTAATATTATTTGTTTTGGAAATACCTTATGATATTGAATGGTGTTGTATATGAGTTTGTAGATGAATAAATTTATGGAATATTTGTATTGGAATGAAGGTTTCACTCATATTATGGTCATTTTTCTTAGTATTGCTCGATACTGAGGAAGGATTTGAGAAGTCCTCGAAGTGCATAAGGTTTCCAAGCTTGAGTGTTGTGGAGTAACATGCTTGCATATGGGTAAAATAAACCTTGGTGGAATTATAAAAGAATTTAGGTTTTGATGAATATCAAAGGATTAATGTAATCATGGTTTAATTAAATGGATTATGGTTTATTAACACTAATCCATGTTACATTATCCCTGCCAAGTGATATGCATTGGTTTCTATGGAGATGGGGTGCTAATGACAGAATTTAAGAGATGGGAATACCCCTATTACCTAACGTGATTTTTAACATCATTCCATGAAGGAATGACAATGAGAGTGAGCTCAATAGATGAAAATATCTATGTCCCAAAGAATGGTAAATAGAAGGGAATATAACAAAAAAAATTCATAATTACATGAAGAGGTGAGGTTTTATGGATTCTTTTTGTGGTACTGAGGTGGTTGATGCCACATAGGTTCGTTATGGCTGCCATATTGGAATTTAGAGGATGTGGACATGGACCCGACACACTATTAATATGACACGTGGTAGTTAGAGAGGGTTCTTTTGAATTTTGATTCGGTTGAACAGACCTTACAAGTAGTAGTTGGAAATGGTGCTTTTCAATGTTCATTTGACCGAATCCACCTAATACATAGTATAAGTTTGTGATGCCACTTGGCATGGGGATGCTACATGTTGTTGACATGGAGTCTACATGGCCAGGGGGCATGTCACTCGAAGCTTGACTCCCTGGAGGTGTTTTGTATTGTTTCTTTTATAATGTGGGTGTGGTAGATAGAAGACACAATACAAATATTTTCCTATTTCCTCACATAAAATTTCCCTCTCATCGTAGAGGTTTGACAATGATAATTCACCAAATGTGGGTGTGGTTGATGAAAGGCACATGATGAGACTATGCCCATCATCTAATGCAAAATTTCCCATCACACTATTCGAATTCTAGTGTATAACTTCATTCCATTGGGGCATAGTGGCACTATGGGCCCAAGATGATGTGGAATCACCTCAGGAAATGGGTCAATTGCCCGATAACATATTGGGTGCCAAGCTAGATGACAAGTGATGTCGTAGTGCCATGTAGGCTACTCAAGTTACCATGTGGAAAAACCTTGCTAATGTGCAAGGGTTAAGAGACCCGAGCTTCAAATGGGCATAACTTTCAATATAGAGTCAGATTGAAATACAATTTATACCATTGGAAATCTCTTGATGACCTAAATATGATGGTAATATATATTTTGGATTTTTAAAAGATTGGGAAAAGATGATTTTTGTAACCCTATCTTAATAATGAGATCATAGAGGTCTAGTTAGTTTAAAGTAACATCTTCCATATCCCAGGAAATATCCAAGGGGGTGGGAGGGTGTGATATATGTGTGTGTGTGGTGAAAATGAAATTGTATACAACAGTATGTTGATGCCTCGAAAATCGCTACATCAACATCGGGGAAAACCACCTGGTTCAGACCTTAAAGGTAGCTCCTTTTCCATTTGGTGTGGTGGTTCTGATTGGATATAATGGGATCAGTTTCCCAATGGTTTGTAAATAGGATGGATAAGTGGTTGGTTTTCTATTATCTCATGATAATAATGGATGATTTATTCTAAAAAGCAAAATTATAAACAACTAATCTATCCTGGGAGATTTCCATTTTAGTGTAACTTTTAGTGATCTTTATCTACCAATAGGCATATAGATGACTCCGCTGATAAACAAAGACATTCATTCATATGATAATTACTTTGTTCAAGTAGTTGAACAAAGTAATCATTAAAACATTATTACACTTTTCTTCATATATCATTGACATAAATATGATTGAAAGAATAACATTCCTTCAACATTCAATGGTGATAAGTATAAGGACTGTTGTTAAAGCACATACATATATCCAATGATAGCAAGATTGAATAAATGTTGATTGATTTAAAAGAATGGAGAAAAGACATAGATAATAGTACCATATGTAATTTGGATCCCTCCCGATATCAATCGCATTCAGATTCTGTCTTCTAACTTCGAAATACTCTCACAAAAAGCAATAGTGCATATCTCATCAAAGTATTCTTCATTAAAATTCAGAATATAGGCCAAGTCTTCATAAAACAAGTATCAGAAGCACAATAGTGTGACTTTCCGATCCATGTTTTATACAAAAATTGAGGACCCTTTCTAAAGACACGAAAGGGTCTATAAATACTATTTAATCTAACAAATTATGAAATAAAAATGCTATTAGGTGGTGTAACCAAATCATGAAAATATCCTTGAAATAGGCCTGCTTGTAGTCGGTAAAATGATTCACTGTTTCGGCCGATCATCCTTTGGCTTGAGCTGGCAGATAGCAAGCATTGGTTGCAATTCTGGAGGGTGACTCAGAGGTGAATGCAGTTGAGCTGAATATGTAGCGTCATGAATTTCGGGAATCATGTAACTGATTGCACCGGTTAAATATTTTAGTGCTGCCCTTTGACTATATGGCTTAACTAGGAAGAACTAAAAGGTGTCCCGAGTTAAACTTTGGATGCTTTCTTTTAATCTCTCCTTGTTTTCCAAATCTTGTTTGCATGTCTGTTCTAATGCTTTGGCTGATGGTAGTTTACCTGGAGTGCATTGTGAAATCAGATTAGAAAAATAAAGAGTATCATTAATTAACTCAATCAAATTACCGGCTGCCGATTTACATTTTGAAGTTTCCCTTTCTGCTTCCATCAATTGTCATTGGCATTCTAAGAAAAGAATTTCCTTGTGTGATTATAGAATTTTATGCAGATTTGCAGCTTGCCCTTCACTGGTTTCTTGCCAGGCAAGAAAGTTTGTTAATGTCTCATCGGCCTATTCCAAATTCTATCTTGCGTCAACTGATTTGTCAATCATTGATGAAGAAATCTCACAGAGGGACTCAACAAGGGAAATGTTATGACATAGTAAATTTAATTGTTTAATCAATGCCTTATTCATCTGGAGAGCTTCTGACATGAACTCTACTAGTTGAGGAAAACTTTTGAACTTTTCTATTTGTTGTGATAATTGAGCGATTTGCTCATCTTTTGTTTTGCTTATTTGTTCATTCATTGTCTTCAGCTTGGCCAATGCTAAGGATAACTCCTTTTGTTTTTGCACTACACTTTGGTCTATCCTCTGCTTCTCCTTGAGAAATTGCTTGTTCAACTGATTATTTACTTGTTGTTGTGCTGCTAATTGTTGTTCTAATTGCTCTATTCTCTGTTGTTTTTCGGATACCTGTGGCTCTAAGGAAACAATTTTCTGATCTTTTTCCTTGAGTAAATTGCTCACTTCCGATGCTTTGTCCATGGTGGCTGCTGAGTAAGCCCCGGCATATTGGGAGAGTTTTGTGAGGTCTTTTGAAATATTGAATTCTTCTTTCCATACCACATTAGCCATCTCTGTTTGTGCAAGTAAAAGGGAAGATTGATCAATCCTTCTCTTCTTCCTTTGTCTTTTTACTACAACGCTATGCTTAGGGCTGTAGAAGACATCTAAAGGTGGTATTTCTTCTATATGCAAAACGATTTCATCCGATGGATCCTTAGGAATTATCTCCACATCTTGACTTATGGGTAGGTTGCTAGTTCCTTCTGTTGGAACCGTACTTGTTGTTGTCTTGTGACCAGTTGTCACTTCAGGCGTACTCAAACCCTATGAATTCTCAGGATTGCTTATAATGGAATCGAACTGTTGCCATTCTTTAAGGAGCTTGGGATCAATCTGAGTATCTATATCCATTTTTTCACTAACTTTTCCATATTCTTTCTCCTATTCTGGTGCTTTTGCTATCTTAGGATCTTTTCTAACAGTAGGAGATTTGTCACCAGTTTGTTGTTCAGGCTCACTTGACTGGATTGCTGGGGTGGTGGCTAATAAGTCTAGAGGCAAAGTTTGCAACCTCTGTTCTCTAAGAATATTAAACACTTCTAGCCCTTCATCTTGATACCTGATCCTAGCCAATGTTTTTACCTGAAATAATGATTATGCTGAGGAAAATAGGTCATCAAAGTCATCCTTTTGATGATCAAACCTTGTCAGTTTGGCTTGTTCAAGAAAATTATAGGCAACTTTTCTTGGATCATATTGTCTGTTGGGGATTGTTGCAAGATTGAGCATTTGTATTTTTTCTGCCTCCTTTTCTGCATGTTTGTAATCATGGAGAGTGTAAACACCACATCTTAGAGGAAATGTAGGCCATACCTGTTTCTTAGAATTTCTAAGGGTTTTGGATGTCCCTTTTGTTGTTATCTGATAGGCCAATTCCTGAGCTAACAGCTTATCGAGCACATATAGAGGAAGGACATGAGGTTTTTTAAGGCTACCAAAAAGCCTTATATAAGTGAACTTGTCTTCTCCGAACCAATTACCTACTACAGTCAAGTCGATCGCTGCTTCCTCTGAAATCATGGGGGCAAGCTTATCAAAAATAGCGTAGTAGATAGGCAACATAAAACCATTGCAAATTTGGTACAAATTATTTTTGTAGTGAGCCGTCCATAACATTTGATGATAAATATGGATTGGCTTAGGGTCTTGGGGAGTCCATCTCCATCCGAGTACCGGATATTCAGAGTTAAAGCAAATAGTATCCATAATATAAGGACTGTAATAAAAAGGGGGAATGGTTCTGGTAGTTTTACGTGAATTTGATCTGAAATCAAGAATTGTTGTGGCTAATTTGTCAGATAAAACATTTGCCCAATCCGTCACATAGCCATTGATTGCCATTTCCATCAAAGGGACCATTTCAATAGTAAACTTAGCAGAGTCATGTATTCCCCACATTCTACACATCATAGCTCCGACATAACAGTAAGGAGAAGCTAATGAGTCCACAAAGTACTTACCTGATGATTCGTGCTTGTGCTTCTCGGGAAAATGTCTCCACTGCCTAATTGGAGCTGATTCTGTCTCGTTTTCATTTGCAAATTTTTCAAGGAAGGCTTTGTTGTACCGCTTTTCAGGCTTAGGCAAGTGATACATTTTCCTTAGATCATCAGACTGAAATGAACCAATTATCCTCTCGTTAATCGTGCAAAATGTTCTATTCGGGATTGGAATTTCCTCTACCACCCATCTCACTACGTCAGTATATGGGAGGATTTTTTCTCGTGCTACTATTCTGTGTAAATATGAACAAGCTAAATCTTTGAGGGATGCTTCCGATTTGTTACTTGAGTCAGCTATTGCTTCCTTTGATATTTCCTGAGGCTCTTCTGCTTCTATTAGATTGTAGATGCTCTCCCAGCTAGTATTTCCAAGATCGAGGCACCTAGTGTTTGAGATTAACCCTTTTTTGCTTGGTCTGGGATCCTTGGATGGTTGTACTGCTGCTGCAGGAGCCGCTGTTGAAGATTTCTTTGATTTCTTTCCCATTTGTTTCAAATTTATTATTTTAGCGTAGTTCTTCACAAGCGATAGGAAAAACCGTGATACAAAGAAATGCTGCTATAGACCAATATGAAAATGAAAAAGAGTTATGTCGATCAACAGGTGATAATGGATTATAATAAGATCATCGCAGATAAAATCTAATAAAAAGATCTACCCTTAACTGCTTCATTGATTAGCCGCTTCCATCAGTCGATCGTGGTAAAGGAGTTTTTAAATGTCCATCATGTCATTTATATGCCGAATGATTCATTCAAGTGTGGATTAGATTTCTTTGATGGATAATCAGAAGTAAATTGCAAATCGGCAATTGGTAATGTGGAAGGAAAGGATTTAATGTTTGTTTTAAACATCTCTGATCACCGAAAGGTGATAAAATGCATGCAAAACCTTTTAAATACATTCTTGAGATATGCGCCTCATTAATGCATCACAATTTGGGAATGGATTCGGGTCTTATTACTGTGTTAATGCAATTTTATCGATCACCGATTGTGATATGCCTTATCTCATCGAAGGATTTGAGTGTGCCTTTAATCATGTTTTGACTTGTTATTGCCTATTGCCGATCGCGATACGCTTTATTGCATCAGAAAAATTAAGGGGTTCTATTACATTTTGCCTTGTCATTTGACTTCCCCGATATCCGATTGCGATTGCCTTTTCGGATTGGAGAGAATGGATGTGTTTTGCGTACACTTCCTTTTTTGTTGCGATATGCGATCTTCCAATCACTTTATCGCAATAACGAAGAGTTTTATAATAGTTTTAAAGGAACACTTTATTTCTATTCAAAAGGCTTTTTAAAATAGTTCATTTACATTAAGTCTTTTGATAAGGGATTTTCTTATGATGAGTTAATACTAATTTATTTACACATCTAAGTTTATTTTTAAAAGGGACCCATTTCATATTATGATTTTGTATAAAACTAATATGAAATGGGGGGTTGTTGTATAGCACAACAATTGGCGATTCACTGGGAGAAACAGTTAACTCTGGGAAAGTAATATAATACTTAAAATTTCTTAATCTAAAAATCATAAATGATGGAGAAAATCTAATATATCTAGATAATCATAGATTTTGAAAGTAATGTTAACTATTTTTGCTATTTCCTTCTCTTGTTAAAATTAAATACATTCTAAGTTTTAAGTAAACCTTAATTGGTTGATAATGATAAAACAAAAGACTTTTCCAACTTAGCTTTTATAATGACTCCTTTGTCATAGGTAGAGCCTCTGCTGCCAGCAAATGTTTATACTGTCGACAAGGTTACCTTTTAACCATTTGACCATTCATTATTCCATCCATTTCAGAGTATAATTAAAAAGAATGAATCCAAAAGATATGTTTCCGTATTTTTGTATCATTTTTTTTCTTTTTTCTTTATTTTGTAAGATAAAAAGCCATTGTCCTGGTTTGGTGGCTAGCTGTTGACAATGCCATTCACTGGTTGTAATTTAACTGAACAAGCTGGCTTGTGATGAGACCCCTTGTCTTATAATTATAAGCCATTACCTTATTTTGGTATGCAGTGTTGGTAATGTCAGTTGAACTATTCTCCTATGATCATGGTAAGTAGGCTTGTAATAAGACCTCTTACCTTTTATATCAAGTATATTTTAGAATTACACTCTGAGTAATTATAAACTTTGATGGATGGGATGAAAAATTTTCTCCTTAAGAGAATATGGATGACAGGGTGAGAGTTGAAGATGATAAGATTGAATCAGTCTCTGTTTTGTATTGATAACTGTTTTCAGGCTATTAAAACATTAAAATGAATTACAGTACTTCTAAGTTTTGAGAAGATTTCACAAAAATAAAATGGGGTTTTTAGAATCTAATTATACCAAATTTCCTAGGATTTTCTTTTTTCCTTTAAGGCTTCCATTTCTTAAAAATAAATATCAAAACTATTTTCTTTTGAGTAACTTTTTCAATATAGCAAATACCAATGGGAGGCTTTTTACAACTTTATTTTCCTAGGATTTTAAACAAAATAAGTTATTCACCCAAATTTTGCTGAAAATTGAATATTTACAAAGGGAGAAGGGGTTACCTCCTCAATTGAAGAAATTTTTAAAGATAAGGCCGTTAACAGGAAGAGAATCTATCTTTCCTGATAGATCTTGCAATATGAAAGTAGAAGGGCCTATCTTCTCACTGATTTGGAATGGTCCAAGCCACATTTTCCGAAACTTAGTGTGTTTTCCTTTATCCTCATGGGATTTGTCCCACTTCAAAACTAGATCACCAACTTGTAAATGTTTTGAGCCGGTTGAAGTTGCATCGAAAGATGACTTAATAATCTGCTGATGTTTTACATGTGTAATTCGGGCTTTCTCCCTCTCTTCTTCTAATTTCAGGATTTGATCGTGTCTAAGTTGAATAGAAGATGAGGGATTCTCTTTAATAAACTGCACTAAAGCAAGTGATGGAAGTACTAAGTTTGTTGGTATAACAACTTCCTTTCCATACACTAGATTAAATGGAGAAGTGCCTATGGAGGCCTTCTGTGTTATTCGGTCAGCCCATAGTGCAAATATCAAAGATTTATGCCAGTTTTTATGATTCTGCTCGAGAGTTCTCTTAATGATTTTGATAAGATATTTATTGGTGGATTCTGCTAAACCATTACCCTGAGGGTAGTATTTCGTAGAATACTTCAATTTGAATCCCCTTTTGATAGCAAAATCAAATATAGAATTTCTAGAGAAATAAGATTCATTATAAAAAATAAGAGTGTTTGGGACACCAAACCTGGTAATAATGAACTGATCTATGAATTCAATGATTGCCTCAGAGTTTGCTGTCTTCAAAGGAATTGCTTCAACCCACTTAGTAAAGAAATTGATAGCTGTAAGGATATACCTATGCTATTTGGATGAATGTGGAGTGATTTCTCCAATGATGTCCAATCCCCATTGTTGAAAAAGTTGTTCAATGTTGTCTGGTTGTAGAGAGAAAGCTAGCTTCCTTTGTCTTCCACTAGTGGTTTGAGAACTTTGGCATTTCCTTACATATTCATGAGTATCTTTGAACAGGGTTGGCCAGTAATATCTAGCATGAATGATTTTGTGAGCTGTTGTATCAGCTCCAAAATGTCCTCTTGCTGGTCCGTTATGTAGCTCCCGCAAAACCTTTTGCGCTTCAGGTTTTTCTAAGAATCTTAACAAAATTGAATCATAATTTTGTCTAAATAATACATCATCTACAATTATGAAGTTTTTTGATTTCAATCTTATGGCACATTTGTCTTTATAGGAAAGATTAGAAGGAGCATATCCATTTTTCAAATAGAAAATCAGATCTGCGTATTGAGATTAAGGATTAGTGATACTTATCTGCTTGATTTCTTCAGTATCTTTTGTACCTTCAGGCTCCTGAATATTGGATGCTCTTGCTAACAACCTGCAAAAACTTTGGCCTTTGACAATCTTTGCTAGCTTGATTTCCAGGTCATATTCTTATAATGCTGTGATCCAATTTGCTCTCTTTTCTCCTCATTCCCTTTGAACTAGTAATTGTCTTACTGCCGAAAAAGGGACTATAACTTTTGTGTGAGATTTTAAGAGAAAGGATCTGTAGTGTTTAATGGCTTTGTACACAGCAAAGGCTTGTTTTTCAACTTCTGAGTAATTAAGATCAGCACCTTGAAGGTTTGAGTTATAAAACGAGATTGGTGCTTCCATGTTTTGATCGTTAATTTGTGTCAGCACTGCTGCATAAGATGAGTCAGATGCAAGGGTGTATAGCATGAAATGATTTGAAAAATTAGGAGTGCTTAAAGCAGGGGCATTTATGATTGATTGTTTGATGGAATCAAATGCATCTTTTTCTACAAGCCCGCATTTAAACATTGAATTTTCTTGATCATGGTCTGTAATGGCAAAACAATCTGGGAAAAATATAGAACGAATCTTTTTACAAAGTTAATTTGACATAAAAATGACTGCATGGATTTTTTATTATGAGGGAATGGAATATCTGAAATCTCTTTGATTCTATCTGGGTCAATATAAATACCATCCTTTGAAACAATGAAGCCTAAGATCTTACCTTGATTAAGAGCAAAAAAGGACTTCTTTGGATTGAGTGAGATACCATACCTTTTGCAGCGTTTAAAGATTTGTATGAGATCATGTAAATGATTTTATATTTTCTTGGAAAATATAGTAATATCATCTAAATAGACAACTACTGATTTATTGATCAATCCTTTGAATGCTATGTCCATCACTCTTTGGAATGTAGCTCCAGCATTGATTAATCCGAAAGGCATTTTTTGGTAGGCATACGTTCCCCATTTAGTTCTAAACATAGTCTTAAGTCTGTCATCAGGGTGGAGCAAAATTTGATTATACCCTGAAAAACCATCTAAGAAGGGCATTAATTCAGAACCAGCAACTGAATGGAGTGTCTGCTCCATGGTGGGTAAAGGGAAGTTATCATTTTGGCTTGCTTTGTTAATATTTCTGAAATCGATACAAATTCTGATGTCGCCATTTTTCTTCCTTACTGGCACCATATTGGACACCCAGTTTGAATGCATAACAGGAAAAATTATCTTGGCTTTCAAGAGTTTGTTTAGTTCAGCTTTTATTTGACTCTCTAAGTTAGGATGAATCTTCCTTAACTTTTGTTGTACTAGTTTTTGTTTAGAAAGCATTGGAATAGTATGCTGAATGATCGATGTATCGTTTTCAAATCATCATATTTCCAAGTGAAGACATTTTTATATTTATGCAATAATCTAATGAATGCAATTATTTCTTCTGAAGAAATTCCTAATCCCAAGTTGATGTTTTGTGGATTATGCTCAGTACCTAGGTTTATTAATTCAAATCTCAAAGTAGAACTTTGGAGCTTTAAATTAGTAACCTATTTAAACCTGTGTTTGATGTCATAAAGATCTTCAAGCTTGACCACTAGTTTAGGTATTTAGTTTTCTTCTGGATTTTCCTTCATTTGAAGATCATGATCACTTTCATCAATAATTTGATCATCATAGGTCTTAGCGGAAGTTAAGAAATTTAAAATGTCTTCATCGTGATTGAACACTCGCCAATTAGTGACATTATCAGGAATTGATGGCCTAAAAATTAACTCTACTGAGAATCTGTCTGGGATGTAATCTTCAGATGGAAGGAGTTTGGAGGCAACATTAGCTAGTAAATTTGCTGCCGCATTTTGGGACCTAGGGATGGGAGAAATATTGAATGCTAAAAATCGAGATATAAGGTCTTGTACCAAAGACTGATAGTGTTTAAGGTGACTAGAAAGGCAATGCATTGTACTCCTGACTTGGTTTATAACAATTTCTGAATCACCGAACACTTTCAAATATTGAACTTTAAGACCAATTGCTTTGTAGAGTCCTTGAATTAAGGCTTCATATTCAGTTGTATTGTTTGTGCATTCAAATTCCAACCTGCATGATAACATGGTATTTTCTCCCTCAGGACTAACTAAAATACATCCTACTCCTACACCTTCACTAGATTTAGACCCATCAAAATATAATGACCAAAACAAAGATTTATCTACAGTTTTATTTACAATTTCCTCAACAATATTAACACCTCTTGATGTATCTATTTGTGAAAAAATTTCAATTTGAGATGTGAAATTATTAACTGAGAAAGGTGATGGCTGAACGGTAAAATTGCCAAAGAATGATTCAGATGAGTAATTCCCCAAAATATTGTTATTGAATGCTATTGGTTGATTTTCTTGTTCGAATTCAATAACAGTATGGGTCATGTGTTTCTCTCGATATATCTTGATCTGATTTGGCTTTCCTTTATAAGGCAGCCACATATGAGACCAATTAGTGGAAATATAACCATGAAGTTTCTCAGACCGGTCTCTACTCAAAATCAAGCCATATAATTAAGGTATATCAGCAATTAAAATATCAATTCTCTGAACCACTCTTGGATGAGTTGATAACCTAATAGTAACTGAGTTGCTTTCTCCCAAAACCTGGACCTTAGTTCTATCCAACTGTACAATATGAATCACAGACTTTTGGAGTTCAATGTTCAGTTTAGAACAAACTGAAGCTGGCATTATATTAGAGGAAGCCCCTGACTCGATCAAACAATTGTGTAGATTTCTATTATAGATATCGTAGGTTAAGAGGAATGGAGGGGTATGGGAATTTGATCTATTTCTGATTAAAACAACATCAATAGCTTCTACTCTACCAGGAGGTGGTTTACCAGCTTCATTAGCAGCTTTGGACAATACGGCATTTGGAAGAGGAGAAGAAGGTACAACATTTAATTCCTTAAGCAGCAATTTTTGTTGATGTTTGAGTTTACTAAGCTCAAACATAATGATATTTGCTTTTGTTTTCTTCATGTCTTCAATAATATTATAGTCCATATAATCCGTAACTACTAATGTCTTAGATGTTGGAGGTGGATTTGAAGCTGATGGATGATTTTGGGAAAGTATCGCTGTAGATTTCTTTGTGGGAACCTCTTCTTTGGTAGCAGTAGTACCTGCATTCCTTTTCTTTTGAGTTATTTGAATAGGTTCAAGAGTACCCTTACTACTGGTAGTTACAAGGTGTTAGGGTCCCACCCTAACCCCCTTATTTATGTCATGGGATCACGTCATAGTCAAGAGTCAATAAAGCCCATATTAATATTTGTAAGTGGTTAACCAGAAATTAATGACGGGACCACAGTTAGTTGCAAATGGGCGGTAGTATTAGCTAAAGGGTAAATGGGCGGTAGTATTAGATAGACGGTATTAATAAAACCCATGGTATTGGCCCGTGGTATTGCATGTATGAGTCATATATAAAGAGGATAGAGACTTCCTGTGAGGAGTATCGTGTCTTGCTTTGTAATCGAGCTCTGCTCTATTGGAGGTTGCCCCCTCGAAGAGGCCTGTGAACATTTCTCTCTGAGTAATAAAATCATTGCTATTCTGTGTTCTAGGTATATTTTCTTCGCATATTCTGTGTTTTGTGTATCTTTTCTCCGCCTATTCTCTGTTCGGTATTACTTTGCAGGTT
>APFE030837443.1:17234-120630 GCA_000404065.3 Pinus taeda | reverse complement strand
AACCGGTGATAATTCAAAGGCAGCCACGTCTTTCCTTGGCTAAATCACGTGAGAACAAGCTACAATGTGGGCAAACTCATTGGCATACTCAATCCCCTGATTTGTGCAAGATCTGATGCACAACTATAGTCACAACTGGTAGCAATCTGATTCTCTAACACCTGTCCCTGCTGAACTGAACATGCACTGACATGCAACTGAGTTAACTGATGTATTCATTAGTTGTATTATGAGTTAATAACTTGTGAATTAATTAATAACTAATTCACCCAACTCATCTCTAGTCTATTCGCCAGTTAGAATAAATACAACCAGTTTAACAAAGCTAACTGAACACAACTCCATCAACTGCACCTCCAGTCCACTAAACTCAACTCACTTGAGTTCTAACTGAAGTCATGCATGCAAATATTCAACTAACCCATAAGAACTACGTATTTCCTTCATGCAATTGCATGTGCCACATCCGTAGCTCGAACTGAAGTGCTCCAAGAGAATAAGATTAAGTTTATAGTCCAAATATTATTGTGAGATAATAATATTTGACTTTTCTATTTTTGACAGCCAGTCTAAAAATAGACTTGATCACTCACACTGTGATCACTCACACTTTCATCAAAAATAGAAGTCCATCTATTTTTCCCAACTTGATCAATCATCCATAAACAACAACCTGCAATCCATAGACATGATCCATATGTCTAAAAATAGACATAGTCTAAAAATAGACTTGCGCCAAAAATAGCCTGCGGGCCCACTTAGTGAAGGCGACTCTTTTCACTAAGCTCCATCATCTTGTTGCAATCTCAAAAATAAATTTTGTTAATATAAATTATCTATAACTCTCTAGACATCTTCTTTTATGAATGAAAAACATGCCTAATAGAAATAAGAGGTAAATCCATCAGGCCTTGGTGCTTTGTTTTAAGGAATTTCAAAGATGGTTGCTTCTACTTCATCTATGGTAGTGTTGATGGAAAAAAATGACCTCATCAACATTAAGGAAGGCCACCCCGTTAGAGTCACAAATCAGACTCCTATCCATTTGTATAATGGCTCAAACTGGTTCAATTGGGTCCAGTTACCCCTTCTCTTTCCCTGTTAGCTTGCAATTTATCTACTAGTCACCGATAGAAAAAGAGAAATAAGATCTCCCCTCTTGTTGTGCACATGTAAGAAAGAAAATCCTTAAGCTGACTTCAGGGCTCAACTAAGCCACACCTAAATTATTCCCCTGCGTAAGGGGACTTCTAGAATGAAAAATTAAATCTAACTACATATTTACTCTAACATGCGAGAAAAAAATCCCTTCCCAAAATGGAAAATGTTAGCCTTCTCTCAATTCAAGAGAAAATGAACTAATTATCTAGGGGAAGAGGACTATTTGTATGATCATTAAATCCAGAAAATAAGATTAAAATGCAATATGTAAGATAGTTTTCATTTTGTAGTTTATTAGATTGCTTTATGCAAATTGAATTTATTTAAATAAATATTTATCAAAGAAAATTAGAAATACATGCATGAATCCAATAAAACAACTGAATTCATTATATGTTTTTCATTAATTAAAGAAGTACTTCATTCAATTAATGAAAGAGAAAACAAAACGGGAATGTATTAAACAATAAATAGTTACTTCTTTGTACATTCCTATTTCAATGAATTCATATTAATTCTAATTCTGTTATGTTTCTGAGATATAACTATTATAGAACTTCAATAGAATAGAACAATTGATACAGTAGTAATGCTCAATTAGAATGTAATACTCTATTTAGAACATAAATTAAAATCAATTAGAGAAATTTTGGCAATAATAAATTAACTTACATGTCACACAATAGTGCATTGAAATGAAAATTTATTAAAATCATACCAAAACCTCATTACAATTTTGTAGTCCATGAGCAACTTCATCATCTTGAAGTAAATACACTATTTAGAATATAAATTAAAATCAATTAGAGAAATTTTGGCAATAATAGATTAACTTACATGTCGGACAATAGTGCATTGAAATGGAAATCTATTAAAATCATACCAAAACCTCATTACAATTTGGCAGTCCATGAGCAGCTTCATCACCTTGAAGAAATTTCTTACAATAGTGCAAATCAATCTTCTCTTTTAAAACTCAAAATGCTCTATCTCTCCGTAATTCAACCCATAGTACATTACAAAAGTGCAAATGCAAAACAAGAAAAATATAGAATTTTTCTCTAACACCTCATATATGAAGTTTCCCCCTCGCCTACAACTATAATCTCACATACAATATTGCTTTTAGATAATCTAGTTGCAGATAAGAGGAACCCCTTCCTCATTCTCAAAGCTGATATTTAATAATTACAAGAATCTCCAACAATGGAGAAAAGTTGAGAGTAGTTTTCCAGATCTTGAAATAGAGCTGCAAATTCCCCAATTTTCTTTTTGCCAGTCTCTTTCCATTGCTCCAAAGTTCCCCAGATATTAACTTTTCTAACTGATCTCCTTCTACAAACCAATCAAAACCAAAATAAAATAAATTAAAGTGCATACTGGAAATCAGAAAAAATAAAATCTCAAGAAATTGCTAAATTAATATAAATAAAATACAAAGAAATTCCATGCTATGATTACTTCAAATGGATCTGATTAACCTTTGATTATTTTTGGGGAATGAATTAGTGATAATAGTTTTCTCAAGCCAATGAAATTTTAACAAATCAAATTAGGAAACACTAATTGTTGTTGCAAATTCATCGTTTTGTTTTCTATTGATTTTTTGGGCCATTAAAAGATTAAATATGCTAAACTACTCATTCCCCTATTATTCTCCTCAGTCTTAGCTTTCCAAAGAGCTATTGTAAGCTTCATTTGGCCAAATAAATATTGAAATATGCCTCTCCAAAGTTGAAATGTCCAAACTTCCAAAATTCTAGAAAATATACATGTTTGAGCCAAAATTATGAAATTTTAATTAAAAATTATAATCCTAATTAACTGTACACTTAAAATTAAATAATTATTAATTTATTACAATTATTAAATTATTATATACAAGTTAATTAAGATTATGTTATTACAAATTAATTAAATTACAATATTAAAATACATTATATAAACTAATTAATATTAAATAAATGAATTAAAATATATTATTAAGAAATTTCAATAGCAACTTTTGGTTCCATTGAATGGACCATAGGAAATAAGAATAAGGGAGTCTTAAGGAGTTAGTGGTGGGAGGCATAAGGAGGTCTTAGAGTTTTAGAGAAGGAAGATTTCAGAGATGAATATTTAGAAATTTATGAAAGGTTGAGAACCCGATATTTCGAGGAATGAGGGAGGTATAAGGATTTCAGACTTTGGAAAAAAAAGAGCTACGATTTGTAAAGTTATGATATGAGAAGAGGGTTTGGGATGGGAGTGGTGAGGTGAGGTGAGGTGAGGGGAGGGATGAGGGAGGAAAGGTTTGATGGGTACTCCGAAATAAAAACTATAACTATTTTGTAATATAATTTTTATTCACATAAAAGGAACTGGAATTGCAATCATTTCCGTTTTTGGGATTTTTGAAAATTTTAAATTAAAAATAGAATTTGAAATGGATTTATGAGATTTGGAAAATATAATTTTAATTGTTTTACAATCTTGGCTGCGGTGGTTCTGAAAGACTATTAGCAATAAAAATTAATTAGAAATTAATAAAAATCAATATTTACAATTAATTTACAAAAATTTAAAATAATTTTATACATTTTTACCCTAGGCGAAAAATATCATTGAACTTCCGATAAGTGCCATTTGCAAACCGTGTATCCAAATGAGATGAAACGAGAACCAATGGAAAATCAGTAAGAAATCAAACACAATGAAGCAATCAGAAGAGAAATCAGAAGAAAACAAAATCTCGCAAAATTGTCGCACTATTAACCAAAAGAAAATATTAAAGAGAGATTTAGCCAAAATTCATGTAAAGGGTCCCCATTATGATTATAAATATAATAATTTAAAAATGGGGGGCTGTAATTTCACCACAACAATGACAACACATGATGAAGAACCAATTATTTCTGGTTAAAAGATAATAAACTTCGGTTTATCCAAAGGTTAAAAGTGAAGAATTTTGTTAAATTGTCAAATAGTAAAACATTTCCATGGATCCCACATTAGTGATTCCAACAATATAAGTTGAAACAGATAAGTACCGAAAGCAGAATGAGTCTAAAGTCATGAATCCAAATTTTGGGGAATAACTAATATTTAAGATTACCTTGTATGAGAAATAGAAGAATGTACAAATGAGAGTTTTTTGATAAAGCATATATCCATAGATATGAATGGTCTTTGACATTGTTTCATTGCTAGCAACCCTGGTTAGTATCCCAACGAAGTTGTCCTTAAATCCATACAAGCACGGCCTCGCTGCCTGCGAGCATCCATAGCCCTGACAAGTTTGCTCGTACTTCCCATGCTTCCTCTTTTGATCACCTTTTTGATAAGCACATTTGCGAGCTAAGTTTATGATGTCGCTGAATGAAAGAAGTGGGATGGTAAAAGAGACTTATGCAAATGGATATAATACTTCCATAATGTTGACTTCATATCCTTCCCTACAACCATCCATTTGAAGACTTTTATAAAGTGGACGGATGGGAGGGATCCATTGAGTTAAACTCATGGTTAGTTCTTTCCTTGAAAATATGAACTATATCACTTAGAAATGATACATGTTCCTCCATGGAAAATATTTAAGGCAAGAGAGCTTTAAAATTCCATAAAGATACCCTTTTAAGGAAAATGAAACACGTTGAAATAGATAGTACAAATTTCCCATGTTTGTCAACCAATGTTGGGTAAGGAAAAGCCCTTTTACATAAATCTTGGTAATATCTGCAAAATCAATCCAAAACAATCAACAAAAGTAAAAACAAATCTAAACCAAAGCAAAAGAAGAAATAAACAAAACTCCAGAAATGTCAAATAAGGAAAGGAAAGTCCAAATTAAAAAACAACCCTAACAAGGCTAACTATAAAAAGGTCTCAAAAAAAGAGTAAAATAAAAAAAGCATGAGTGTGTTAGTCTTATGTTGAGATTTTAATAAATTTTATCTTGCAGAGTTATAAGAAATTAAACTCTCAAACCATAAGGTGAATAACAATCTGAGATGAAATTAAGCCAAATGAGTTTTTTTTTCCCTTTTCAATTTTTTTGGTTTCATAAGGACATTGTAACAACTTTCTAATAAAATAAATTCTTATAAAACAAATTGAAGGTTCAGGGACTCCCCAATTTAGCTGATGTGATGAACATCATTACTGCTTCTCCAAAACTCAAAAGAAAAGAACCAAGAAAATGAGTGTCAAATCTGAGCTAGTAGAGGTGTGAAAACAATTCATGGAGGCATGCAAAGCAAAGGTTTATATCAGTGAAAGTAAAAACAAAACTGAATAAAAAATGTAAAGAACTGAAAAAGATGAAAATGGGCATATGAAACTTACCATTGAAGAGTTTCATTAAAATTTTATTTGAGAGATATAGATTTTCTCCAACAAAATATAACCTCTTCTTTAATTGAAATTAAGATTATGAAGAAGTGGTTTCTTATGAAGTTTTTATTGACCCAAAATCATTACTTATTAAATTTATACTAAATCGAGTGGTAAATCTAGGAAAAATAATGTTTCATGTTCATGGAATTAGAAGCAAACAAAATCCGTCAGAAATGAAAAAGAAAATGTGCTTCCTTTATGAATTGCAGTAAAAATTTTTCTCTTTGTTTCTTTAGATTTCATATCAACTCCAAGGTTTTCATAAGATTCTAAAAAATCAAGACCACTTCCCAACTTATTTAATGCTTATATGTATATGGAGAGGACTTGAATTTTGTATGATAAATATGGAGAAATATGCTAAAAATAAATAAACCATAAGAAAATTCGAAATTGACCATGATTCATTACCTTTGGGTATTATGTATTTTCTTACCAGCTAGTTATATTGTTATAATGGCTTCTCAAGAATGCCTTGAAAATATAAAAATGATGCATATTACAAGAAAAAATAAAAAGAGATGGACATCCAATAGTAGAATAAAAACCAAAATATGAGTAAGCCACATATGATGAAGTTTTCATTAGCTAGGAAGATTGTCGTGAAGAATAAAAAAGAGATCCAACTATACATGTGAGGATGTATATCTAATGAAGGCACAAAAATAAGATCCATATGCACACACCATGAAGAATGAGATATCCCGAGAAATGAATGCTTGGGTTTGATAAAACTACAATTGAAAATACATCCAAGTCCTTGAATAGCAGGATAACGTGGAAATCGGGATTGAATAAAACATAAAGATATAGAAAAGGTAATCAAAGAGAAGACTCCATGTGAGCATAGTGATAGGTCAGACTCTTTGATAAGGAACGAATTGATCATAGGCCTATGAGATTACATTAGTATGATATTTCACTAGTCTGAGATATTAAGAAACTTAGTAAAGAGAAAAATGAAAATCTCGAAAGAATCTTGTAAGCTCTCTTCCAGCTCCTCAGTTTTTATCATCCATTTCTTCCACATATGGACCTACATGTTGTTGTTGTGGAACCTTTTTCTTTTCCTTGCCACCTTTCTTTATTTCTTTGTAATGCTGAAAGTAAGTTTATGATATTGCAACTCTCTTATATGGAAATATCTGAAGTATGATGTGCCAAAGGTAAGAGCTCTGATAAACAAGGCTTCCGAAATAAAAAATCCCCAATGGAAAAAAACTACGATAAAAAATTCTTTTCTATTAAAACGTTTTTGGCAAATTTTTTTTTCGAAGGTTTAATTGAATCCCACTTATGAAATCAGAAATCTCGATTTATAAGGAAAGCATGAGGAAGCAGGTCCTCGAGAAAAAAACATTTCGTAACTTCATACATAAAACTTACGATATCAAAAATATTTGATAGCGAAGGCTTTTAATGTATCACATGGGAATATTACTTTTTGGTACATTGGGGATTCAAATATCAGAGATAAACAATTTCGTAACATTTTATAAAATAGACCTGATAACGTTCGTTCCAATAAGGGATAATTTAAAGTTTTGTGAAAATGATTTCAAGAGGCTTACACTTGTCTGTAAAATAAGTTTAAGAGGAAAGGAGTCTGAGATTTAATGAATATAAGTGAGGGGGAATAAATCAAGTATCGTAAGTCTTGAAAAACATTTTACAAACTCAAAGAAAACTGACGAAGTGCAAACATTTCCTTTACTAAACGTTTTATTGAGAAAACAAAGAAATTGGGCATGATGATCAAGAAAATGGCCACGTGGATCTCGGGCTGGAAATATCGAAGAATATTTTAAAATACTTCCGATATAATATGGACCCGAGCATCTGAGAAACCTTCATGTTCGAAGTCACGGAGAAAATATCTTGAAAAGGTCATTTCCTTAAAAATGAAACAAAAAGCAAAGGTATGAGATTCAGAGATTTGCAAGTAAGAGGCTCTCAATCATCTTGAAAGAAAGAAATGTGACTAAAGTGGATATAAGATGAATGAGTGAAAATGCAAAGGCTTAACTCAACTAGGTCGATGTAAGACTCATAATAAGCATAGGCAAAGTCATGGACAAGAGTACTTGCTACAAGATTTTGTGATTTTCCTTTGCTTATGGGTCTTATTTAATTTAACATTTAGAAAGAGGGAAGTTGTAGTCCTACGAAAAATATGAACATGAAAGAGTCCAACATTCGATTTTATCTGCATAAAGGAGAAATGAAATAATGATTATTGACTCATCTCGTGAATTTATAAAGAAAAATAAATATAATGAAAAGCATTGATACATAGCACAAAAATTAGAAGTATTCCTAATGAGAAAGAAGATACTCCCTTGAACATGTTTGTGACTTAGAAAAAGTCAGGTGCTCACTTTATTCTTCTACCTGTATTATTAAAAGGAGAAACAAACCAAACAGCAAGCTAATTACAATAATTCTAACCCTATTCTAACTGAATGAAAGAAGATACGAATAGGTATAGTCATACTTCCAATGTAACCATTCCATAATTTTATTTCCTACATGTATGTACATGTCACACATCAGTAACAAAAATACAATGATAGTTAAAACAATGAAAATAAATCTGAATGCAGTATGTATATTTATTGCTAATATATTTACAAAAAATAACTTTTTTACAAGAATTCTCTCTTGGAAAGTTTCTTCCAACTGAATCTCTATGGGATCATAAAAATATGGATGAGTATTCATTAGAGATAGGCGGAAATAAAATGGAGTAAAGGTTGAACAATCATGAAAGAAGTCATTAGTGATATTTAGTAGAACTGAATCTTCCAAACAACTTTTAAATGTATCAATGAAATTCAGATGGAAGCTTAATGAGTCTACAAGAAGATCATTGATTAAATTAAGAGGTTGGACATATTGGATAATGCATTAAAAATTATTCATGTTGAAAATACACTCTAGAAGGAATTCTAAGATGATAAAATATAACCATCAAATGGAATTGGAAGATCAAAAGCTCTTGATGGTCATGATTTAAATGTTGTGATTCATTTTCACATTCAAGTGATGCACATTGTAAATTTTGGATATTTAATTGGTCAATATGTCAACAAATGAAATCTAAAAACTGAAAATAACAAGCAGAAAACAAATATGAAATCAACAAAAATAAATGAAGGAAAAATAATAAAATCAAATCATAATTTACAATACTCTTACAGTTAATGTTACAATACAATTGGGACAAAATTGAGACACCTTACTTTTCAGATGAATTAGCCAAAATAGTACAATTATAATGGTTATCGACATCAACTTGTGAAAGAGGGAAAGGGTTAAGACTATGAATATGTAAGGTTCCACCTTACCATGCATCAATATTATAGAGAAATATTGAACACTAAGACCGAAAAATCAATTTTATTTTTATTTTTATTTTTATTTTTGTTTTCAAATCCCAAGACAAGCCCAAAGTCAATGTCTCACTCAAACCCCAAAGCCAAACTAGAAAAAAAACAACCATCACTTGATCCTCAAGCTCAAATATCATATTTCAAAGAAAGATTCTTTAGTGGGATGAAAAAATATCAAATTTTGCGAGCCACAATTTCCAACAAGCTAATCATTTACTTCTGTTGCAATTAAATGTATTCAAGAGTAACTAATTTGATTTTATTTTAAATAACATGCTTATGAATTCTTTACTTAAAATGAGAATTAAGCTTCTTGATCTAGAATTTATCCAGGACAAAGAATTAAAGGTATTACAGACTCAAGTTCATGGATGTGCCCATGTTACTTTATGCAATGGATCGATAAGATTGCGAAATACATAGGCACTAAGGCAGTTAGAGAAAACATAATAGTCAAACATGTAAACAAAACACGTTTAATAAAGAGTTCACCCAATGCTCCTGGGCTACGTCTCCTAGCCCAGCCTTTCAGTGATGACCTCTCTATTATGTTTCCAAGAAGAATTTTTACAACAACGAGCTCGATTCGAGACTCACTAAACATAATGAAGTTAGTAGGAATGGATTGTACAGACTCTCCTTACTGAAACTCGACCTCTGAGGGTCATAATAGTATGACAGCCCTATGCCGAGGAGTTTGCTTGAACCTCTCAAGCCTTCAATGGAGTACACAGACTCTTTGAATCCTTCTGGCTCTGTCTGGCTCGATGCCGCCTTCAAGTCAGCTCGGCTTCTACTCTCTGTTCTTTGCTATTAGCTTCTTGTGTCTAGCTAACTCTTGTCTGCCTCTCTGTGTTCCTCCTTTGCTTCTGTCAAGTCATGGATTTAAAGCCAGTTTATTCTTTTGACTGTTCATTTCCGCTTCCCGGCCTTCTAGTTTCCTCACCTTTGTCCGTTTGAATTCCTCTACTTTGCGTCATAATCCGAGTAACGCCTCGCAGGGAGGTGGCCACTTGTTTCCCAACAAACTAGGTGTCAGATTCCTTGAATCATTTTTGAAGGGTCGTTAATTCTGTTTACTTCAATATTGTCTGTGAATCATGAGTCGTTTTCCAACTCACCATCCATGTTGGACTTCAAATCCCCTGTCATCTTGCTTTTTGACCTATCAAATCTGGTTAGTAATCAGAACGTATCTCCGCCACTGATCTGGGCCTCCTAAATCCTACGGTTGTCCTTCATATTGGGTGGACAAGTTGAACGATGTTTATCCATCCGATGTGGGCGATTTTCTATCTCATCCGCCAAACGCATGTCGCTTGATGTGTGGCATCGGGCGGGACTTAGTGAAAACTGCTTACCGCCTTGAGGCCTTTTAATATCCTACTAGTTTGTGGAATTCCATGCTACATAACTGAATGTGTTACTTTTTTGAATTTTATAGCGATTTTAGGTCTGGGCACTTCGGGGCTTTCCTTCACTGAGGGGGATGCCTTGCTATACACAATTAGAGCTTACGCGCTATCATAAACCACCTCCATTTCTTGATTTGGCCTCCATTTTTTCCAATTTGCGCCAGTGCACATTACCATGGGCCAACGGTCTGCGTGCTCGAATGAGGGTCCTCGTTGCTCCGCTCTGGCCACAACTGCAACTGTTATGAGGATTCCTTCTAATAGCTTTGATTTTTCTAGGATTTGAATCTTTTAGCATACTTTGAAACAATCATGAAAACTTAGAGAGTGTTCTAGGATCCAATTCAGATCATGCCTTCCCACTGAAAAAGATTTTGGACCACAAAACGTTGGTTTTCTTTTAAGCATCAATCAAGTGAGGGTATTGCTTCCTCACTTGCTCAATTTATAACCATTTTGCACTGCTTGGTTTTGAACCTTTGAGTCCAATCCTGAGGTATTCAACATCCCCTCTACGCGTAGTTCTTACCTTCCTATCCAGAATTGTATCTTCATGCAATTCATTAAGATATTCAGGCAACAGATCATCAATAGAAGGTAATTGACTCCGCTCTTCGGGATCTTCGATTAATGAAGGTTCAAATAGTCTTACTCTGTCTGCATTAATGACTGAGTAGATGTGCATGTAAGATGGTAGATCAAGGCAAAAAGCATTCTCACCAATTTTCTCAAGTATCTTGAAAGGTCCATACCTTATTGGCTTTAACTTCTTACCTTCACCTTGCATTCTGTCTTTGCTGATATATAGCTAGACTTGAAAACCAACTTGGAAACTATGCTCCATCCGATGCTTATCATGCCTTGCTTTGTATTTGGCTTGGTTCTTTTCCAGCTGTTCCTGTACTGCCTAGTGAATCTCTTGGATTTGTCCAATGAACTTGGTTTCCTTGTCCACATCACCGTGTCCATCAATTGCTATGTCTTTACCAAAGACAAAATCCAAGGGAGTCCTTTTAGTGAAACCAAAACAGGTCTCAAAAGGAGATCTCTGTGTAGAAGAATGTTTAGCTCGGTTGTAAGCATGCTCCACATAACATAAATGTTCATCCAAAAGTTTGAAATGCTTGCTACAATAGCCTCTGAGCAACTGGATCACTGTCCTGTTGACCACTTCAGTTTGGCCATCTGTTTGCAGTTGAAAAGTTGTGCTCTTCTTCAGCCTAGTGTCCATCAATTCCCATAAACTTGACCAAAATTTCCCAACAAATTGGGTATCTTGATCAGATATTATGGAAGTGGGTAATCCAAAATGGACCCATACATGCTGGAAGAACAACTTTGCAGTTTGTTCAACTGTAATCTGTTTGTTACAAGGTATTAAAATACACATTTTGCTGAACCTATCCACAACAACATATAAATAGTCATGACCTTCCTAGATTTAGGTAGTCCTACAACAAAGTCCATGTAAACACTTTCCCAAGGATGAGAAGGAAGTGGTAGTGGAGTGAAGAAGCCTAGTTTTCTATTGCTGGGCTTGCTTTTAGCACACATGGTACACCCTCTTACATATCTAGAAACCGTCTCATTCATTTTTGGCCAATAAAAAAATCTTTGCAGCTGTGCAACGATTTTACTTACACCAAAGTGACCTGATATTAGAGAAGTTTGTGCTTCTCGAATTATCTTTACTCTTTCAGTTTGTGGAATACATAGCTTCCCAAAATGATACAAGAGTTGGTCCTTAACATGATAATCCAATTCTTCTACTCATTTGCCTTGAATTAAAGTTGCATATACATCTTTAAAATCTATATCTTGAGCATATTGTTCAATGTAGCTCTCATGCAATACTGAATTATGCTTAAGTATAGTAGATGCATTTATAATTGGTCTGGAGAACATATCTGCAACTTTATTGTGTATGCCCTTTTTATATCTGATGACTAAATGAAACTGTTGTAGAAAACCCATCCATCTATAGTGTCTTGATTGCTGCAACTTAGTTTGGGAGTGTAGATATTGAAGTGGTTGATGATCAGTACGTATAACTGTCTATTTTCCCATTAAGTAATGTTTCCACTTTTTCACATTATGTACTAATGTATACAATTATTTATCATACGTGGGATAGTTAACTACTGCAGAATTAAATGTCTCATAATGATAACATATGGGTTTACTGTGCTGCATCAACACTACTCCCATGGCATAGTCATTGGTATCTGTTTCAATCTCACATGGTCTTTGAAGACCGAGCAGTGCTAGTACTAGTGATGTACTAATATTTTCTTTCAAGGTGTCGAAGGCTTTTTGCTGTTTGCCTCCCCACTAAAACACCTTGTTCAATCATGTTAAAGCATGTAAGGGAGCTACAATTAAGGAAAAGTTAGAAATAAACTTTCTCCAATATTGTGCTGCTCCTAAGAATCTTCTAACTTTTGTAGCAGATTTATGTTTAGGCCACTTTACAATGACTGTAACCTTAGAGGGATCTATCTTCAATTCACCACCCCCTATTATATGCCCCAAATAATTCAAAGATGTTTTGCCAAATTCACATTTTGAGAGTTTAACATAAAAATTTTCTCTTTTCAAAACATCTAGAGTCTACTTAACATGCTTTAAATGTTCTTCCCACATTTTGTTAAATATAAGAATGTCATCTAGATATACAATAACAAAAACATCAAGAAAAGGTTTGAGTACATCATTCATTATTCTCATGAAAGTAGCAGGAGCATTAGTTAAGCCAAAAGGCATAACCAGCCACTCATATAGTCACTGCTTTGTTTTGAAAGCAGTCTTCCATGCATCTTGCTCTGCAACTTTGACCTAATGATAGGCACTATGCAGGTCTAACTTGGAAAAATAAACAGCTTCTTTCAACTAATCTAATAGATCATCTATGCAGGGAAGGGGATAACGATTTTTTATCGTTATCTTATTCAGTGCTCGGTAATCAATTCACATTCTCCACGAGCCATGAAAGAGAAAACAAAATGGGAATGCATTAAACAATAAATAGTTGCTACTCATTACATTCCTATTTTAGTGAATTCATATTAATTATAATGTTATGTTCCTTAGAGATAGATCTTACAAAACTTCAATGACATAAAACAATTGATACAAATATAATGTTTAATCAAAATGTAATACACTATTTAGAAAAAAAATTAAAATCAATTAGAGAAACTCTGGCGATACTAGATTAATTTACATTTTAGACAATAGTACATTGAAATGAAAATTTATTAAAATCATACCAGAACCTCACTAAAATTTTGTAGTCCATGAGAAACTTTAGCTTCTTGAAGAAATTGCTTACAATAGTGCAAAACAATATTCTCTTTTAGAACTCAAAATGCTCTGTCTCTCCATAATTCAACTCATAGTACATTACAAAAGTGCAAATGCACAAGAAGAAAAATATAGAATTTTTTTCCCAACGCCTCAGATCTAAACTTTTCCCCTCACCTACAACTATAATCTTCTACACAATGGTGATTTCAAAGCCTCTATTTGCAGAGAAGATGAACCCTTTTGTCATTCTCAAAACTGATATTTAATAATTACAAGAATCTCCAACAATTGAGAACTATTGAGAGTAGTTCCAAATCTTGAATTAGAGTTGAAAAATCTCCATTTTTCTCTCTATTGGTCTCTTTCCATTGCTCAAAAGTGCCTTAGATCTAAAGCTCTCCAACTGATCTCCTGCTACAAATCAATCAAGACCAAAATAAAATTAAATTAAATTGCATACTAGAAATCGGAAAAAATAATCTGTCATGAAATTGTTAAATTAAAATAAATAAAATACAAAGAAATCTCATGCTATGATTGTTTCAAATGGATCTGATTAGCCTTTGAGTATTGTTGGGGAATGCATTAGTGACAACAATTTTCTCAAGACAATAAAATTTTCCCAAACCAAATTAGGAAAAACTAATTGTTGTTGTAAATTCGTCACTTTGTCTTTTGATGAATTTTTGGGTCATTAAGCGATTAAATCTATTAAAATCATCATTCCCATTATTCTCCTCAGTCTTGGGTTTCCAATGAGTTATTGTGAGCTTCATTTGGCTAAGTAAATGTTGAGCTATATCTCTACAAAGTTGAAGTGTCAAAACTTCCAGAATTTTAGAAAAATGGTGGTCAAAATTAGACAATTTAATTAAAAATTCTATCCTAATTAACTAGACAATTAAACTTAAATAATCATTAATTAATTACAATTATTAAATTAATTATATACAAATAGATTAAAACTAGATTAATTAAAAATTAATTAAATTACGATATTAAAAATACACTATCTAAAATAATTAATATTTCAATTTATAAAAATATGAAATAAATCAATTAAAATATATTATTAAGAAATTTCAATAGTAGCTTCTGGTTCCATTGAATGGACCATAAGGAATACGATTAAGGGAGTCCTAAGGAGTTAGTTGTGGGAGGCGTAAAGAGGTGTGAAAGTTTCAGAGGAAGATTTCAGAGATGAATATTTAGAAAGTTACGAAATGTTGAGAGTTTGAAATCTCGAGGAGTGAGGGAAGTATAAGGATTTCATATTTTGGGATATGAGGAGAGGAGAGAGGAGATAAGGGAGGAAAGTTGAGGAGGGTCATTCGAAATAAAAATTACAACTATTTTGTAATATAATTTTTATTAGATTAAAAATAATTATAACATTTGAAGTTTTGGGATTTGAAGATTTTTAAAATTAGAATTTGAAATAGATTTGTGAGATTTGAAAAATATATGATTAATCGTTTGATAACTTTAGTAGAAGTGGTTTTGTAAGAACATTAACAATAAAAAGTAATTAAAATAATAAAAAATTAAATATTACATTTAATTTACAAAGATTAAAATAATATACATTTGTATATTTTTAGTTTAAGTAATAAAAATTACCGAACTTCAGATAAGCGCCATTTGCAAACCGTGTATCCAAACGAGATGAAAAGAGAATTGATGGAAATCCAACAAGAAGTTGAATGCAATGAATCAATCAAAAGATGAATATGAAGGAAACAAAATCTCAAAAAATTGTTGCGCATTTAACCAAAAGAAAATATTAAAGAGATATTTAGCCAAAATTCATGTAAAGAGTCCCCATTAGGATTATAAAGGTAATAAGTTAAAAATGGGGGGTTGTGATTTCACCACAACAAGTAGTAGGACAAAGAAGAGCCTAATTTTGTTATGGAAAGACTAATGCAAGGATTTGATAGGTGATTTTGTTGATGGCTTCAGCTTTGGATGGGGAAGACTCTAATAATTGTTTTGGTAATATGAAACAAACTCAACTACAATATCGACGTGCTTTAAGAGCTTAATGTGTATACATTTTTTTAGGGAGAAGATTCTATTTCTAATTCTATGTTTAAGCTTGCAGCAAAAGTTTTCTAATTTTTCTCACCTTCTTTAAGCCATTTGATGTGCAATTTCTGACACCACAAAATTTCCTCTTGTTTTATTTGATATTCTATATGACTGATGAGGGTTGCTTCCTCTGCCATAAGTTCTTCTAATCTATTGTCTGTGATGATTTTCTATTGTATTTATTGCATGCATTCCTTAAGATCTCCTTGAGCTTGAAAGATGTGATATTCCCTGACTTAGAGTTTATATTGTAAATTTATATATGATTAGTGTGGTTATTGCTTTAACTTTGAAGACCTAATTGGGAATAGTTTATTAGTGTTGTATTATCGATAAATGTTAAATTCAAATTTGTAATTATTATGCTATCAATAAAATAAAATAATCTATAAACTAATGTTGAAGCTACACCTAGCTGAAAGAGATAAGGCTACAAGTTAATGATGGAAAGTGATTACCTCTATTTATTAAGTCCTAGGCATTTAATCTAAATTATTAGATTATTAATGATGATGGAAAATATTGTTCAATTACTTCCCTTAAAGACATAATGTTGTCTTTGAAACTGGGGAAGTGAAGCTCATAAATGAACTAGTAACTACTTGCCACCTACTAGATGAGGTGGAGGTAGTTACCATCTACCAATTGTTTGGAAAAGGGATTTCTATTTTTTCTTTTGCTGGAGAGAATTCATGCAATGGAAAAATTGGTGAGAGAAAAAAATTGAAGAAATAACTACATAAACAAACTTGTAGACCTAAGTGCTTGGGGGGCCTTTTTTGGGAAATGTGTTAAGGTTGAGAGGAGTTGGTTAGATCCAATTTTAATTACCAGATTATTAATTTCAAGTCAATATTTCTAACTATCTGTTTTTTTTAAGAAATCAATTTGCTTATTGTATTTGTTGATTATGCAAGTATACGATTTTGAAACATAATGCTAGGGACAATAAAAGAGAGTTGGAAATGTATATGGTGAAATACTAAAATTACTTGGGATATCTTATGCATTTAGTATAGTGAAAAGATTAAAATAGATGTAGAAAATAAAGAGGATATTTTAGTTGTTTAGATTTACTGTTTGAGATATGTAAGTGTATTTGAATCTTGCAAAATAAGTACTTTTTAGTATTTAAGATCCAAGCATTTAAAATAGAGTGTAAATTTAAAATAAGGGCTTGTAGTTAGAATTATCTAGAATTATTTATTAATTTTCTTCTATCAACATGATGAGTAATACTAGACTGTATACATACATGCACACAATTTGATGTTACATCAAGTAGAGATATTATTCTTTCCAAAAGAAGAAAAATAGAGAAAACATAGAATTAATATTGGATCAAAAGAACCTATAGCAATGGTAGTAATAGATAGAAAAAACTTAAATTGTGGAGGATATAATCTCTAATGAAAGATATTAAGGTAATTTTATTGCCAAAGTTAATATCTGTGAAGATTAACTAACTGTTATGCAAAAGACAAAAAAAAAAACTAAGGTAACGTATAAGAAAACCAAGGATAAATAAATCTTCAAATATTGGATAAAGGATAGTTATAGTGATTTAGTTACACTATTAACGGTAAAAGAAATACCTACATGGTATAAGAAAAATGTATACATATATTATATGTGAAAACAATAGTTTCTTTATACACAAAATTACAAACATTGAAGTATAAAAATTAGTGTACTAAAATTACTTTAGATATAATAGAAAAATGGATGTACAAATTGCTAAAATCGCAGTAATTGGACAACAGTGACCACGTTATCCATTAAATCGAGAATACTATAATAATGTCCCCGGGTTATTCTAACCCTTTTATAAATAGTTACATAGTAGGCATGGAAACTTAGAATTTACAAACTCCCATTTACAATTTACAAACTCCCATTTAGAAGTATCTTTTGGAAATTAACTTGTTAATTAAATTACAAAAGGGAAACACTGGAGTCCTGGTTTTCCAGCTTCAATGAAAAGTCATGTAGATGCAGAGAAGCATCCAAGGGTTTTAGGATCATTTGACCTGGAAAGAAGAAGTCGAAGTCCCCATGAGTGGTAGGAAGGCTTCAAGCTATAATCTCAAAGGAAAAACTTCAAAATATTTTGAGAGTGTAATTACTTATGAATACACACAAAAATAGGTTTCATTAACATTTATTAAATGACAGATTATCCAAATTACTGGGAAAAGAAATGAAAGAGATACAAGGATATTTTCTTGAAAAAGATTCACATAAACTTCATACTCTAATATAACCTTGCAACAAAAATAATTATATATGAATAAATTGTGATTTTACATTTATGAGTAAATTTAAAAATTTAGAAACTCTGAGAACAAAAAAAATTGAAAATATGTTAGGGTTTAAAACCATATAAGAACCTTATGCAGGAAGAAGAATGAACGCTCCCTAAGGATGTTCAAAATAACTTTATACAACAAAATTATTATGCATAAGATCTCACGACCTAGCTTGTGTATTTGCTTACATGGTCATGGTGGTAATTTAGAACAAACTAATTTTGAATTTTACTAACAACTTATGTAGGGCTAGGGTTTCAATTATACAAAACTAGCCATGAGCTTAATAGAAGAAAATTCAATGACACGTCATTTAAAAAGAGGGATAAAATAAATATATATTACCTGAACAAGAAAATAATTTTTTTAGGCATTGGAACTTGACTAAATAATTTCACCATAGAAGGAAACACAAACACCAAAGGGATAAATAGCCAAAGAACTCATACGATCTTGCAACGAACGATTAGGGTTTTGTTTTTAATAAACAGTTATGCCATAAAGGAAAAACTTGTTAAAATAATTAAGGGTAGGGTTTGAATTAATACTTGAGAAAATAATATTGTGAGGTAGTTATAGTACTATTAGACACATTGAAACCAGGCAAAACTTGGCAAATTAAACTGGATGAAAATCATAACCAAGAGATAAGAGGATTGTATTGAGTATTTGGAAATATGGAGAAATAATTAGTTAAATTTTTAAAAGAGAAATAAGTTACTGGGATAACTAATCAATAATTCTTATGGAACATAAGTAAAAACTATTCCGAAATAGTGCTTTGGTTGGACTAGTAGAGCAAGAAATTGATTTTGCAAACGCTCGTTCAATTCTATTGATTGTCCAAACAGAGTAATGGAACACATAAAATATTGCAAAAACACAAACACAAAAAATTATACAACAAGAGAGACACAGGTATATTGTGTTCACTCAATTTGGGCTACATCCATGGAGAAACAACCAGTCCTTCCTTTTATATTATCCAACAAATTGAAGGGATACAACCTGTTGGGTTGTGTTATATTCTTTCCACAACTAACCTACGTAGTGAACCGGGGGGTTAGAGGGGGGGCAGAGCCCCCCCTGCGCCGCACCGATTGCGCAGCGGGGGGGTCACAGGGGGGTTTGAGGGGGGAGGTTAGCCCCCCTCTAATGGGGTTCGGGGCAGCGTGCCCCGAGAAAATTTTTTTTTGGATACCCTATATTAGGTTGGGCAACCTACCTATGGTTTTTGGTCCATGGTTTTGGACGCCATGGTTTTCGGTCCATGGTATTGGATGCTTCGGCATGTATAAATATGTATTGTAACATTGAAAGGAATATAATGAAAAATCAAGCTGGTAGTCTCGGTTTTGAGATCCAGTGGGAAATCTCTGTGTATATGTGTTTTATGTTTTATGCTCTCGCATTTTTATTTTTCTTGTCATTTAGAATTCGTATGCAGGTAATTTCTGTATGGGGTTAAAACCTACACAACCTACAAAAAATCTGTTGTAACTTCCTCTTCACTCTCTCACAATATCCTCTCCTTTTCTCACACAAAACGATAGGCGTAATAGAAGACCTCTGACTTAGGAAGATAATCAGGCTCTACACCCAACATAATGACTAAATGAGAGTAGTAAAGTTGGGTTTCCTCTAATAACAAACAAGTAAATAAGGTTCTAGTGTTAAAGTAAAAGCTAGCTGCAAAAAGAATAGACAACTCTTTAAAGGGAAAAAGAACAAATGAACCAACAAGTCGGTGGAAGGAATAGTCATTAAAAACAATGATAATCCCTAATATTTTTACACCCTAGTTCTTTTGAGAGCTAATCTCAATTAATGGTGCTAGCGTTTGTTTGAGTCAATTTACCAACATAATGGAGAGAGAAATGGATGTAGGTGTTTGTGCTAAATGGATGTAGGTGTTTGTGCTATATTATGAGAACAATACAGATCACTCATACTTGTATTATACCACATGGAGGTTGATAACCAAATGCATAATGTTTATAATAGGGAATTTCAAATTAATATATACAAATATCAAGCCATGAATAAGGTTTCATATGTATTAATATGAGGAGGCACATAATTTTTAAATAAGTGATATGTCACACTAATGCTCGTGATGAAGCCAACCATTTTTGTTTATATATATATATATATCCCTAAGAGGATAAAGGGAATCAAATTTTCTATTGATGTGTAGATGTAGGAAGGAAGTAATTCCTAGTGTTATATTTAGACAACGTAATTTTCAACAATGTTATAATACCTATATCATGTACCATATTTTGAGTTCACTTGGAAGGATTTTAATAAGACGATTGAATTGAAGCAAAAAATTTAAGTTTTATCCAGAGATAGTGCATGTAACAATATGAACTTTTAGTTAAGATTTATATTACAAATGAACTAAGTAGTGCAGACAATGATTGTTACGAGAAAAACTCCGAATTCACATGATTAAGGTGTATACAAAAATGAAAAAAAAAATTCTAATTAAGATGTTATAATTTTGATAGAAAAATTTAGTGCTAATTTGGGGTGTGTTACAAAATATGTTCTTATCTAAAATTTTGGTGCAACTTTTGAGATATTTGAGTTTTTTAGAAACCGACTTCATGGAAGAGCTTGTATCTAAAGGAGTTTCTATCCAAGATGTTTTGGATTTGTCCAAGAAGGACAAGTTTGAGAGCAAAAAAATATTAAAATAAAATGGTCGATTCATAGGCTTGGTTTTGATGTCAATACTTAAATAGATGGGCCAATGATCAAAGCCTCTATAGGGAAGGATTAAGGATTCTAAAAAGAGATACTTTTCCATGATATTTCAATAATAAGGAAGCTATCTAGTATGGAAAAAACATGGTGCTTTCCTTTACGTCAAGTTTTCCAAGTGAAAGTTCCATTTATGGTATTTAGATACACTAGTTTTAAGACATGCATGGTCTCTTTGAAGTGATCTACCTCTTGATCGAGCCTTCAAATACCTCCCATTTTATCAAGAGGGATTTTTTCATATTAAAGTGTCCCCAAATTATCCATGAGAGGTATTTCAACATCCAACCTTATCTCTTTAGATCAAGAAGGAAGTCTGATATTTCACCAACAATGTGTATTCCATAGACGTTGGATATATATCCCTCTTGATTTGAGGCTAAAATTATGAATATGGTTATTAAAAATATATTTTCTTCCTAAAAGTCTGTAAGAAAAACCTCTTTAGGATACCAAAATATAGCTAGAGCTCCAGCTTAACCTTTTGCATCAATGGCTGATATTTGGGCTCCATTCCAACATTTGGAGATAATAAAGAAGACTCTTTTCATAGAAATTTTTGTTTCTTGAATCACCAATATATTATGTTTATCTTAGTGAAGACATGTCTTAAGTAGCCTTTGCTTACCTAAGACATTTAGGCCTCTTATGTTCCATGAGATTATTTTCATTAAGTAGAATGGGGATTTGAGGCAAAGGCCTTAGTCATTAGAGTAATTCTACCTAAATTAGACAAGAATTCACCTAGTTCTTGCAAGAGTTGCTTGTTATTACACCTTCCTCTACACCTTTCTTATTTCAAGTATTTATGTTGGTCTTTATGGTTTTGAAGGTTGGATCCAATATTGTAAGGATAATAGATAAAGTGTTCCCATTTTAAGTGAAACTTGGTATTAGATTTGAGAAGTGATATCTTTAAGATCTGGCATTAATGTTTAGGAATTGTATTAGGATCATTATTCTTCTAGTCAGATGTCATTACTTACATATATAAAGAATCAAATTCAATATCCCCACCTATATATGGAATATCTTGAGAGAGAACCTCAATAATCAACATCTCAATGTTGGTAGGAAACATTGATTGGTGTGGACCAAAAGGGCAGAGAAGCTTATAGGCCCTTCTAAGTCCTCTTGGTGTTATCTATGTAACGTTTCCTACCACCCCCTTGTCCTGATATAGGACTATAAGAGGTGTTATCTATGACTTAAATTAACCTACATAGATTTTTAGGAATACGGGGTTACAAAAATGTTCCTTTTTCAAATGTTGCAAAATTCAAATCTGTTATAGCTATTGAGTCTAGATTATTGAGAGTATTCAATAATATAATTTCATCTCAATCCAACTTTGGATTGAAATTCATCCCAAACGAAGTTATAACAATTACATTATTCCATGTGGCATCCATGTGCAACTCATGTAGCTCAACCACATCTTGATTGGTGGTTCCAAGTCATGTTACATCACCTTATATGGGATCCCACAATGATACCATCATTGAAATCTAGGTGGTATTAAATGTTTGTAGTATCTAGTTTTGGACCCCTCCCCATTTGTTAACTCCTAGTAGATGAGGGGGTTCGCTAGGATTAACAAGGACAATTAATCGGCCCCACGCCCTAATCAAACAATTTGGAGGTGGCACCCAGTTCAAATGGCAGACCCATGGTAGGAGTTTTGATACCACCCCCCCCCCCCCCCATTAAACCACAATGAACCAAGGGGTCCCAGAATTAATGTGGGTCATGGATATACCCACAAAAACCATCATACCATTAAAATGAAATCAACTAATAAAGGGGTTAATATGCTAGTGGTAGTGTGGTCCTATCGCTTAATGGCCCTGATAGAAATGGAATTTTTCCATTGGGTTCCAAGCTATCTACTACAACTTCCCATTTATAGGATTCAACACCATCAACTGCATTGATGGGTGGCGGAAGACCCCATCAGTTGACAAGTCTAATAGATGGGGACTTTACCATCATCTGTCATCACCACCCCATTGTTGTTTCCCATCTCTAAATGTTCCTTGGATCATGAAGAATTATGAGTGGTGGGAAGTCTCCCATTAGTTGATAGGCCAACAAAATAATATTTTACCATTCCCGTCTTTTCCCTCCACTTGATACAAAGTGAAAGGATGATGGCTCAAAGGCTGAGAACCTATGGGTTCACCCCGATACATGCCATCTTGGAATTAGATTCCAATGGTCCCAATCTCTACTTAATTTGTCTGCGATCCTGATAGCCCAAAGATATGATGAGACATAAGTCACAATTCAAATGGATGACATCAGTCCCTTTAGATGAGGGGTGTTCACTAATCAAGGAGGGAGACTTCCCAACACCAAGTATTCCTATATATGGAGGCAAAAGACCCTAAGTTCAGGTGAACAAAGTTGACAAAGGGCTACCTTCAGTTTCAAAATATACACAGGTTACAATGCTTGTGTAGGGGATAATGTTCTAGTGTCTCGCATTCTATTGATCTCTTGCAAGTTGGTTTATACATGTTCATAGAAATATGATTATTAATCAAGTGAGTACTAACATACAAGAGATGATATCAATACAAAAAGAAGTGTAGACCTTCTATTAAACAACATAAGTTCTCTAAGCAATTAAGCGATTAAATTTAGCTCAACCATAGTAGTCAAGCAAATTAGCATAATAGTGAACTTCATAATTTAGGTATTCATTAACTTTCAAAAATACACAAGATCTTACACTAGTCATAAATAAATAAATAAACATTATAGCCCATAATTCAAACACATAAATGTGATAGTATTATTTGAGTGTTTTGAGATGGCTGGAAACTGAAGGAGGGACTTCCAGTCTCCACCAAACCATAGACCAACCACACTATAAATCTCCCTTGTAATTGATCACCCTTGAGTTGGATCCAAAGTTTGATAAAAATATTGTGCAAGGGATATATGCATCAATTGATTAGTCAAACACTCAGGAGATGGATTCTATTGTCTAGGTGGTTTCACGGTTATACAACAAGCACCATAGTGACGCACTTATTCCTTGAGCTTCAAAAGGAGGGCTTCATGCAAATTTTAAAAGAGTGTGTTACTCAATTTAAGAGGATTGACTCCACTTTGTAGGTGGTTTAATAGCAATTTGGCAAGTAGTAGTGGTTTCACAACCAAAAACAAGCACCCAGTAATAAAGGGGCTTAACAACAAATAGGAAAGCACTAGTGGTTTCACAACCAACAATGATAAGCCAATAGTCCACTATGGGGGTGGTTTGATAGAAAATAGGCAAGCATTTAATGATTTAACAATTGATACATGAGCACTAAGTGGTTTTACATCCAACAAAAATTATCCCATATCCATGTGGTTTAAAATAGTAGGAAAGGACTTAGTGGTTTCATAGTCGACATGAAAGAACTAAGTGGTCTAAAAAAAACAAAATCACCAAGTGGTTTGAATTTAATATCTATTCTCCACACTGGAAACACCATCTTAAATGAAGGAATTTAAGTGCTTTTAATACAGTTAGAGATCTCCCTATGAATTGGCCAAACCCAAATTCATTTCCCTGTTCATATTTGTAGGATTTCTCCTACATCCATTGGAACAAATGAGAGATCACGATCTTGGTTCTTTGGTGTGGCTCTTTAGTAAATTCCATCTCTTCAATCTGTGAGAGGGAAAATAACACCACTAGTCCAATCTATGCTTGTGTAAATGACTTTAGAATCTATTCTACCAATTCTAGTTTGGTCCCAATCACTTCACATTAAAGTCTGTTAGACAATGGATTTTCACAAAATGCAACTTGGAAAGCTTCACTAAATCTAAGGATCCATAAGGTTACCCCTTCTTCAGTTATGTTAATTAATTTTAAGCAGTAACTTGTAAATATTAAATCAAAGGTTCATTTAGTCGTGGTTTTACCACATTGGTGTTATAGTCACAATTGACATTATAAAAGAGAAGGGGTCAAAATAAGGGATGTCAAAAACTCCACCCCGTTAAGGGAACACCATCCTCGGTGTTCTATAAATAGAGAACAACAAATAAAAATGTGAGCCTTATTCACATCTCCTCACATTCATTTACATATTAAACAAAATGGGTATAATATTGTCCTTTTATCTACATGTTCCTAGTTTTCTTCTTTTGGTCCAAAGTGCTTCAATCGGATCTGTCATGCGGAAAGAGTTATTTTTGCGGACAAACCTAACCTCCCTAGGAGTCTAAGACTCTCTAGTGACAAACAAGACAAACAAGAGCAATCCTTCTCTAAACATACATTATTTTATGAGAAACCAAGTGTTGTTCGATCCTACCTCAAATCCAACGCTTGTTGTAGCAGTCCAGCCTTGCTGATCCAGATGAGCTCCTCCTTCACTTTAAGACCTGCATACACTAACAGTCAAACGATTACATAAAACCTGAATATTTCATAAAACAAAGCATATTCATCATATAGACCAAGGAGTACATGAAATAATTCATTAACAACAAATCATTGAGAAGAATGGACTTATTTGTATTAAGGAAACAAAAAAGGAACCATTACAACCTGAGCCTTGGTGTTGTGCAAGCTCCTCCCAGGGTCCAACAAGAGATTTCCTCTACTTTGACAAGCTCACCCACTCCCAATATGGCAACAAGAAAGGATGGTAATCTCTCCTCACAAGTTAACAATGGAAGTCCTAATTCCAGCAGCATTTACCCTTTGGAATGTTCAGCTTTCAACCTCCCCTCCTCTGGCCCAATGCCTGTATTTATAGTATTCTAGAGGAAGTTATTCATTTCCAACATCAATGGGATACTCCCTCTTTTGGATGGGGTAGCTCCTCTCTTGATGGGATAAGTTCCTCTATCATAGGGATGCATGAACCATCTGGAGGCGCTCAATACACGTCAAACACTCTTCTAGAAGGCTCTAGAAGTGACCACAAGTAACTTTTTTAAGATGAAACTCGCGCCTTTTGACCTTTACAGGGGTACGCACCCATCCTTTAGCTTACAGAGCGTACAAGTACGCAGGTACAATGAGTTTGGGATGCGTACACGCAGGCAAGGTAGAGAGAACCTGCGTACCCAGAGATAAACATTTTTTTAGTGACTTTCTCTCTTTTTTGAAGCTTGACATGAAGAGCAGAGGTATTAGGCTTGACAAGGAGGATAATATGACTATTGATGGAGCCATATTAACTGCAGATAGTCATGGTGACAAATTTCAGTGTAACACTCCACAAGGCCCATCATGACAAGTTAGAAGGATGTCAAAGACTTCCTCCTCCCTGACACATCTTCTCAGAATTTGATCTGAGCCTAGTTTGAAGAGGTTGCCCCCAATCCAAGTGAATGGGGCGCTCTTCCTCACAATATTTCTCTTTTCCTTGGAGGACAAATTTGGTGGAAACTATGTAGACACCAAATAATTTTCTATATCAGTAATCCATGGAGAGAGAACTGAAATGGTGAATAAGTGTCCATCTGATAACTAATCATCAACCATTCCTTCCTCCCCTACAGGAAAATTCAATATAGATAAAAAATCTACAACAACATTCCCCTTTCGAGGCTTATCAATAATAGTTAAATCAAATTGTTGCAATAAAAGTAACCATCTAATAATCCAGGCATTTACATCAGGTTTATTCATATAGTATTTAATTACAGCATGGTTAGTATGTAAAAATGCTTTGTAACCTATAATGTAATGCCTAAATTTGTTCAATGAATGCACAATACCTAGGAGCTCTTTTTCAGTCACTATGTAGTTCATCTTGGCTTTTGATAGATTCTTATTAATGAAGTAAATGGCCTAAGGTATCTTGTCATCTATCTGGCCTAGAGTTGCTCCTGTGGCTTTGTGAGAGGCATCATCATGTATATGGAAAGGAAGGGCCTAAGTTGGGTCTTGGAGAATAGGTGCAGCGGTAAACTTGTCCTTTAGGATGTCCAAGGCCTCTTGACAAATTTCTAACCACAAAAGTTAACAGTCTTTGGCCAATAACCCAAATAAAGGACAAGCTAACTTGTTGAAGTCTTTTATAAATCTCATATAGTATCTAGCTAAACCTAGAAAACTTTTGACATCCTTATGTTTTTGCAGAGGTGGGACCCTTTGGATGGTGGCTATCTTATTTGGGTCCACCTATAGTCCTTTCTAGGATATTGAATGACTTAAAACAATCCCTGTAGTCATAAAGAACTCACATTTTTCGGAACCAAGGGACAAGTTCATTTCAATGCATTTGTTCAACACCTTACCCAAGTTCGATAGAGCCTCCTGGAAATCACACCCATAGGGTGTAAAATCATCCATATAAATTTCTAATGCATCAAGGACTAGCTCGACAAAGATACTCAGGACTGCCCTCTGGAAAGTCGCGGGGGCATTGCATGGGCCAAAAGAACGGACTCTGTAGGTGAAGGTACCCCAAGGACATGTGAAGGTGGTTTTATCCTAGTCCTCTGGGCTGATCTAGATTTTATTGTACCTGTTGAACCCATCTAGGAAAGAGAAAAACTTTTTCCCTGCTAGGCCATGTAACACTTGGTCAATGAAAGGTAGAGGGAAATGGTCCTTCTTTGTTTCTTTTTTTAAATCTCTGTAATCGATACAAATCCTCCACTTCACATTTTTCTTTGGAACCAACACCAAAGGAGATATCCACTCACTGTCCGAGATAGGGTAAATGAATCCTGAATCTAGCAGCTTTTGCAGTTCTTCCTTGACTATATCCTTGAGAGTTGGATTCATTCTCCTTTGGGGTTGTTGGACTAATTTGCAACTTTATTTGATATAAATGTGGTGAGTTCACACTGAGGGGTGAACTCCCTTCAATTCTTTGTAACTCCAAGCGAAGGCATCCAGATGTTCCCTTATCATGTTGTCCGACTTTTGTTCTTGGTGTAAAGAAGGAGAGGGGTTGATTTTAAAATTTTTTTCAAGGCCGAATTCTATTATCTTGACACAAGTAGCACTTGAATCAGCTAAACATAAGTCAATTTGATGTTTTCTCTTGGTTTCCTTTACTACTTCCTCTAAGGATGAGGTGCTTGGAGTCAGATTTTGGAGTATGTGTTCAATCAAATCAGCTTCATCTAGTTGTCCTCCTCCCATGGAAGCTTCTAGGGTATATGAATAGACGTCATCTTCTTCCTCCTCTTCTAGCTGTAAAGGTAAATCATGTTCTAAATATGGTTGAGATGAGGGTACAAGACCAATTGCTTGGAAAAATGCCCATTTTTTATAATCATATTTCCAACCCTACAGCTGATGCAAGCATCGACAGTGGCTAACTAAGGCATCCCAAGTATGAGAGGATAACCACTAAGCTTGGCCATAGGCTGGAGAACTAGTAAATTTGCAGGGCACTCCCAGGTGTCGATGGAGACCATCACATCCTCAACAATCCCCTCAGGGGCTATTATGGAACAATATGCAAGCTGCAAGACTGCTGTGGTATTTCTCAATGAACCCTGGAGATTTAGCTTGAGCATGGTGTCCTTAGTCATCACATTAATGGCAGCCACAAGATCAATCAAGGTGTGTGGGACAATGGTGCCATTGATGTGCACATCTACCACAGGGCTTCTAGGGTCTAAATACTTTAGGCAAATTACCTGCCCCAACATTAAGTTGAATAGTTGTCCAATGACATTAATGGTAGGGGTGTCTCTTTTTTGCCTCCCTGGACATTTGAAACACTTCTCTTTAAACAATTTTTTGTAAATAGGTACATATTTAATGGGTTGGAGAACTGGAATTTTGACACACAGATTTTTCAATTCACCCAAAAGTTCATTCTCTTCTAGCGTAGGCTAGATTGGTAGAGTTAATATTTCAAGAAAGGGTGGTGGATTCAATTTAGGAATACTTTCCTCTCTTTCCTCCTCACTATCCCTAGGTGGAGATGGAGGTTGGTTGTCCGGGAGCACTCTCCCAGACCTGAGGTTGATTTCCTAAACTTCCACAGCATAAGCAAAGTATGATGTCTCTCCACTGTATACTTGTTGTGCATGTCTGTTGTTCAGGTTTGAATTTGGTTGGGCAAGCATATGATATTGTTTAAGAGGAGCGGTGTGTAAAATATGTGGTTGAGTAGGAGGTGAAGACAATAAAGTTGGAGCATTGTTGTACGGGGGTCTCCACCCTTGGGGTGGTGCATTCCACTGAGGTTGTGGTGGAGTATATGGATGAAATGACTGGTTGGTCTACTGCAAATGGTACTAAGGTGAAAAAGACCAAGGAGAAGGTGTAGACTAGGAGGGATGAGTAGGGGGGAACCAAGAGGGGCTAGATGTGTTCTGGTTAGCATTGTAATATGCATAGGATGACCCTTGCATGCCCTGTTGATATGGTTGAGGTCCACGAGGTCTCCTTTGATTTATGTAGAAGAGTTGTTTAGTCACCCCTTCAGTTCCCTAATACACAACTTTTAGTCTAGGTAGAGAAGGGCACTTTTCTATGGAGTGGTTTTCTTCACAGACCAAGCAGATTTCTATAAGGTTTAATGGGCATTCATTCTTAGGATACCTCCTTGTGCATCTAGGGCAGAAGATGGCTAGTTCTCTCTCTTCTTCCTCCTGCTTTCTCTTGATGTGCATAATGTCCATTTGTAGGGTGAGGATTTGTAGCATTTCACTCTTGAAATCTTCCAACATATTTCCAATTTCACCTTTTATGGATGTGTTTGAAGAGGATGAGTTGGCTAATTATTGACTACCCCTACCCTTTTTCCTAGCTTCCCTAGAATGGTTCTTAAAGATAGTCTTGATTTTTCATAGGGTAGCTGGTAGATGTCCCCTCCTACTAGTAGGTTTAGGGTATCCATAAGATCTTCCCTTACCCCTGAGAGTAGGACTAGCATTAGTGACTCAGGATCAAGTGTGCACTTGGCCCTTTTGTAGCTAAGCTGGAATCTCTCGTCATAATCCTCTAAGGATTCATCATGCCTCGAGGTCATCCTAAAATTTTTCTCTTTAGTGTATTTGGACCTACGGTAGTCTCAATACTTGTTGTTGAAGGCTTGTTGCATCTGAGCCCAGGCTGTGATGTTATCCCCAGGTAAACCCATGAACTGGCGCAGAGCTACATCCTTGAGAGTGTATGGGAATAATTTCAACTCCTAATCATCAGTGGTGTAATCATAAGTTCTACATATGACAGTGAACTCAAACAAGAAAATATTTGGATCTTCTGAGGTCAGGCCATGGAAATGAGGAAGAGCAGAGGGACTTATGTTTTTCATCTTGGTATCCCCATTAGTTTCTCTGATGGGAAAAGCACCCTCAATTCTTTCTCTATCTCCTCTGTCATTTCTATTTTCATCCATTAGGTCAGTTGGAATGGGTTCTCCCTCTTCTTCTCCCCTAGTAGGCTCTTCAAAAATCTCTGGTTGTTCACCTAATGGGTCCTCCAATTCAAAACCACCAAAAAAGAGGGAAGGTTGGCTATTTGAAGTGATGGGGGTATTTGGTAGATATATTCCTAAGTTATCCCTATTCCTATGAGGCATGAAAGAAGTGTTTTTGTTTTGTTTTATGCTTTTTTTTCCAAGCTTTGAGACTAATTACAGAATTGAAATAACAAACTGAATGGAAACTAACTACTAAATGAAATCTCACTTGGAGAATGGAAAAGAAAGAAAACCAACTTACAATTACTTTTGCAGAAATGAAGCTAATAGAATAATGTCAGAGATAATAAATGGAATAAAGAGAGCATAAATCACATCTACTCAGACACCTCCTCGACAACGACACCAAAAAGTGATGAGCACTAGTGTTGGAGCAAGAATGTTGCAACTCCTAGGGCTACCAACTTTACTTTATCAACCCGGGGTTTGTACAAACTTGGAGGTGACAATGTTGTGTACACAAGCAAATTCGATGGGTCCACTCTTTGTCACCGCTAAGCTGGCGATAGACCACTATGGTTTCTCAAACCAGCCTTCTATTGATTTAGAAGAATCTTGATTACCAATGAGGATAGGGGAATTTTGCACTAATTGGGAAAACTGAAATATTGTCTACTGTAGTAAGGAAAGACTGAAATCAAATGCTTAAACACACCATTCATCTAACTAATTGCTAAAATATTTTTCTTCAAAAGAATTCTAAGTTAACCTGTGTGTAATCCTAACTGTCCTCGGAATGCAATCTAAAATAACCAAACATTCTACTGTTGTGCATATGAATGAACACATTAACTCTTTTTTTTTTTCCTTTTTTGTGAAAATGTGAATGCTAAATCCTCTTGGTGATGTGGCAGGTGGGTTAGAGATGGTGGTGAAAGGTCAGATGGCTTGGGAGGCAAGTAGGGGTCTTCTCCTATCTTTTAGGATTCTTTTTCCAAAAATAAGCCTCAAAACAAGCCACTATAGGTCATCCTATAGGATGTCCAAATGCTTCCTACATGATGTCCTAATACTCCTACAATATCCCTTGTATTCCTACACGATCTGGTTGCGAGAAATAGGAGTGATTTGGAAGGTGGTATAGGGCTTAAGGAAAGTGAATGATGGAAGAAATAGGGAAAGGGAGTGGCTAGGACTTTTTCAGAGCTCAAAATAGAGTTTGTAATATGGTTGGATTTTCTCAACAAACCTGGAAAGTTGTTCTTATGGAATGATGAATTAGTTGAGGGACTTGGTGGCTTTTGATGATCATGGATGGATGAGGTTAGGCTAGGATTTCTGGTCATGAGTTCTTCCTACACTATTGAAACTCCTTCACTGCATCAAACACTGGCATTTATCCATGAATCATGTCAGATAAGAAAGATTTTCAATCAACTGAAGAAAACAAAATTTCATTATCTAGTTATCTAGTTCATGCATGGTAATACTTGTATAATAATGTGAAACACTATGAGATCTAATACAAGGCTGAAGATATCAGAAATGACAATTGAATCCTATTCTTGAAAACTGAAAAGATGCTAGCCTAAGTAGCAAAAAACCCTAAATTCCATAAGAAATCAGAATTTTGTCTTTTTGAGGCTGTATAGGAGTTATTTCCTCTAACAATGGACCTTGAAGGGGGGAGTTAGGCCAAATCCATCTTCTATCAACCTTTTTGGTATTCCTTTATCTTTATAAGCTATTGCTAGGTAAATGCACAAATGGAAGAAAACTAATCAAATTCACAACTACTTGCAATGAAACAATGCTAAATGAATTCAACCGTTAATCTATGAAATCACCTAAGAATACAAGTACAAGAATAGGAGCCTTTGCTACTAGGGTTGGGCCCTAACCCAACAGCTTCAACCCTCTGAGTCAACTCAGTGCTGGATCAAGGAAATGCTCATTCTCCTTCTCATTATCATATCAAAACAATTACATAACAATGTTTTGCCACAATGCTTGAACTCAAAAATTCTTAGTGCTCTTACATAAAAAATATGAATCCTAATGAGGCTCTAGGCCTCTTTATTATACAACTAAAGTCTCCAATGACTTCCTTAAATATAGGGAGTCTTGGCTCCCAAACTCAAGATGAGCTGGCTCTTAACTGTGACTGGCTCAGCTACCCATGATCTCCATGACTCAGCTGCTTGCAACTTCGAGCTAGTGTGATTTGATTGAGTAATATTCAAATGAGTGAGGATTAAATGAGGAGGATCTATCTCCTATAGTCTCTCCTCCTTGTCTCATTTGAGTTTCTGCCCTTAATTAGCTAAAATTGCCATGATTTGCTCTCAAAAACTTGAAATCAATGCACATTAGACCATTAGACATAACATCTTACTTTTACTGATCTCATTAAGAAAAATCTAATTAAATATGTAAGGAATTATGAGAAGAGTTGGTTTTAATAAGCTTGGATGTGTTAAGGTCCATATAGTTACCCAATGATGAGGCTCATCATTTAGTATTATTTAACTTGTGAATGAGATATATTTTCAATGTCGCCATCGACCCTATAAAGGAGAATAGTGAGTGGCGAGATAAAAAAATGTTTGTCTCACATGTATACATAATCACTAAGAAACACAACCTTTAAAGGTGAAAATGTGTGTATGTGACTATAACTAGTGGATACTTACATTATGATTCATTGGTTATCAAAATAAAATTAGAAGGTTTGAAATCACACCAAATACATTAGTGGGATAGGAAAATATGACATAAAACACCCTTCATTGCAGGGTCAAACACCAATTATAGTTCTTTACATCAACCAACATTTCATCTTACCCCATGTTCCTATGCACATTACACATCCAATATTGGTATTCAATTAAACCTCATAAAAAATGACAATAACATGGAATCCTCCCACATCGACAATGAAAAGTGAAAAGATGACAATGATTACAAATTAGACCAATTGAAAAATAAAAAAACAAAACCCCTCCAATCTATGATTGATGCGCACAATGGATAAACATATTTTGTATCCCAACTATTCAACCAAGACAATGCAATACATTCACCAATTGCAAATTGAGGGAGCTTTGAAGTTCTGTGCGGAGTTATAGTAGACCATGGTTGGAGAAATGCGTTGAGGCTATGAAAGAAAATAACTAATCGATAAGATATATGTTGATGGTGGGTAGATATATTGACATACCTCTCCTCCCCTCTTATGGATTTGGGTAAAAAAAAATTGACTTGTGGGTGCGATTCAACCTCTAATAGTCACAAAATCAAATTTTGCATCTCATTCACCCCTTACTAGGGAAGCAAAGCAAACCCCTATCCATCCATTTTGCACTATTGTTGTTTAAAATAGTTAGAGGTAAGGGACCAAAATGTAGGGAGCAAAGAGAAGGGATTTCCCATATGTGGAGGAAAAAACATCACCCTAGGACACCAAAAAATGTCAAGCGAAAGTAAAGGAAAATGAGTGAAGGGATCTGATTCTTGTGAGAATGAGGTATTTCATACTCAATTTATAGATTTTTACGTTTCCATTGCTTGTCTGAAATGTATTTTTTAGTTTTTAGTTTCAAAATTATAAAAGAAGAAATTAGGGTTTATTTTTTTATTTGTAATTTTAAAATAAAATTTTTATTCTACATATATAGGGACATGACAATGAGAAACTGAAAGAGGCATTGACTCCTATATTGGAGGTATAAGTAGTGAATAAACTAGAAGGTATGGACTTTTCCACGCTTGTTAAATACATGGAAGAACATACTAAAGGAATTGAAATAGACCAACCAAAGCAACCTTGCCAAAGGGAATCAATTAATTCCCCATCAACTTTTGGATCAAGAAAAAGACACTACAAGAAAAAGGACATTGGTGAGGGTCGAAAAATGTCACCATAAGCTCACTGGTAATGGTCAAAAGAGCCTCTATCACCAAAAATTGAACGTCACCGAAGGTGGCATCACCAAAAGTATAAGTGTTGTGGTGACATTCAAGGTCCGTCACTAATAATTATTTATAATGATGGATAGTGATCATCGCCATTTCATGTGAGCAATAATGATGGACCTTATCCTATGTCACAAAAAATTTGAATGTCACCAAACATGGCATCTCCAAAAGTATAGGCGTTGTGGTGACATTCAATGTTCGTCACAAATAATGATTATAATGATGGATAGTGACTATCACCATTTCATATTAACAACAACGATTTATTGTGATGGACCTTTCATGGCCATCACTATTGGTGTATATATATGGTGACATTCAACAACCGTCACCATTTCATATGAACAATAATGATTTAAGGTGATGGACCTTTCATGGTCGTCATTATTGATGCATATATATGGTGGCATTCATTGACCGTCACCATTTCATATTTTAGTGAGAGTCAAAAAATGTCATCATAAGTTTATTGGTGACAATCAAAAGAGCCTCCATCACCAAAAATTGATCAATGTCATTCCATATGAATATCAGGGCATGATGGAATCGAACCATCAGCCTCCTGCTTGTAAAGCAGGTGCTCTTCCATTGAGCTAGCACCCTTTAAAGAACTATAATTTTAAAAATTAGAACTTGAAACTTTATAAATTGTAAATTCTACAACTTTCAATAAATTATAAAACTTTGGTCTTGGAAAAAATTTTACTAAACAAGAAAAATAACATCAAAACTATAGGCCCCTACCTAATCGTTATGGAAGTTATGAAAATTGGGTGGTCGGAAAAATAATTACATCAATTGAATACTCAATTATAAATGAAAAATTGAAGACATTTATATCTTATACATGAAATATAATTATCAAATGTAAAATATGCAATTACACCAAAGATTGATTCTCACCTTGTGAATCATGTAAATCTATTATCACAGCATAAAAATATACCTCTAAAACACCTGATTTGTATGCCAAAAAGTAAAAAATAGTGAATATATATGATATAATTATGAATAATGAGCTACATGCTTGAATCCTACTAGCTATGGGGTCTAGAAAAATAATTGGGAATGCTTCTCATTTAATGTGAAAATTCTGAATCTAACAAACCAGAAATCCTACTACTGTAAACTTATTTGCATTACCTACTTGTGTTCTTCATTTAACAAGTTATTTTTATAAATATTCAGAAAATATTAATGTAAATACACTGCAACCTACACCGTTATATGGATCAAGTACTGAAAAATAAATGAGACAACCATGCAAAGGACACACTTATTTTTGGATTAAATGTCCCTGGAAAAACCCAATGTGGGAAAAGCAATGCAACAACTCTAAGGGTTTTCTATTATTAAGAAATAATTCTGAATACAAATGTCGGTTTCCCTCCTAGAAAACCAATGATAGAGAAATACAATGGCAGAAAACCTGAGTGAGTTTTACTTCACTTCACCCAGCACATTTCGGCTGAGATGGTAGCAAAACCGGCTAGCCTCGACTACAACTGCATTGCCCCTTCGTAGTAACTAAGTGAGCCTACATGGAGCTATCTTCGTATCTGTGTCATCTTTGTGTCATCTCTTCTACCCACTGCATCAACGTTCCCGATAATTTTGACTCTTTGCATGGAAGGCATCTTTCTCCCTCTGTGTTGGCCCTTTTGGCTCTGCGTCAAGGCTATGTTGGCCTAGACTGGCCCAGCGTCAGCTCTCTTGGCTATTGCATTGCCTCCACAAGCTTCTCTCCAAATTTCTGTCTATATTCCTGAACTATCCCTTCCCCTCAGCTGCAAGATATCCCCAATCGATTTTCCTCCTAAGAACTTCTCATCTCAGAAAATCGATTTCCTCATTCTCTCTATATGTGTTCTCCAATTGATCCTAACCCTTCCTTTATAGTTTTCCTATTGAGAAATCAATAGCCACGATCTAATCTCTAACCAATGGCTAATATTAAATTAGACTTCATCCTCATTTCTTAGAAGCTTCTCACCCATATTTTTATTAATACCCATTAATATTTTAGTTTTCGTAAGTTTAGACTTAGGAACCCCATTAAAAATATTAATTATTTTAATAATATACAATCCAGGTGGAATTTCTCCAAATGATTTTTGGATCTTGGAGATCTCATGTGTTCTAGCCCCTTCACAAAATCACGGAGCTAGAGCACATCCGATGCTACCCAAAAAAATAAACACTCCCTCTTAGTGAGGAATGTGCTCTAGAAATACTTCCCAACAAAACTATCACATTGATCCATGATATTGGTCCTCTACATTGTTGATGCTCAACCTCCTGCCCCTCATCCACTACACTGCTACAATCTATACTGTTGTCCATGAAACTGCCACTTTCACTACTACATCTGTACTGCAGCTCCCTATCAATATGTTACATCATGTTGCCCATAGCACTACCACTGCTAACTATTGCACTGGAACTTAGTTGCTTAGAAGTAAGAAACTAAAAATCCACCCAAATGCTGACATGTTGGTCAGTCTAGATTCCCTGTGATGCTAAAGCTACCTCTGCTGCTAATCTGTGCTAACCCTCTAATGCTACTACACTATTTTTGTATCTTGTCTGTGCCTCCCACACTGCTGCAACATTCCACTACATTGCTTCAGACTTTGACACTCTAGCTCTTCCATTGTTGCTCCATCATCCCTCAAACCAACTAACTCCCGTCATTCTACTACTGTCATTAAGGGCTCCAATAGCCACATTTTATCCAAGATTTTGGGCACCTCAAGGATCTTGCCCCCATTGTAGTCCTCTTGACTACAACTCAATATCACCCCACCTCTTCTCCAGAGGTGTGATGGGCCTCTACATTAGACATAAATTAAGGCCCATGCCTATAAATTAAACATAAATTAAGGTCCATCTAACCATCCTTCAACATACTAAACCTCTCTTCTTGCATTAGATAATTTATTTTTAACTTTAATATATTCATTAGGAAGGTTTATGAATAATTGGATATTTGTGCCTCATATTATTTATTTTTGTGGAATATTATGAGAATATTGGGTAGATTATGAAGATTTGGAGGAGAAGTTAATTTAGGGACTTGTTCCCTTCTATAGAAGGATCAATAATAAATAATAAATCAACAAGATATTATGGAATTATGGCATATATTGTGGAACTCCAATGATTGAGAAAATCTAGGAATGTGTTCCACTAATCAAGGGACCAGATCCACTAATCAAGGGATTTTTGTGGGGAAAGCTTCCTTAATTCATGTGTAATGATTCCTAATCATTTTTTATAAGTACTAAGTCAAATTTGCCTCTAAATATCGATTTTCATTAGTGTTCTTGTAAAGAGAACTTGTATTTTTGTAGCTCCATTGTATTTTCTTGCAAGGTTGTAATTCTATTGATGAAAATAATGAATATTGGTGTCATGTTTAGCTTCTAAATATTGTTCTCCTCCATAGGTCTCTGAGTTTCCTGGGCTTGGCCATCCCACGAGCCTCAGAGCCCTTTTGTATCATTTTATTTCCTTCTTTTCACTTCTTATTCACATGCATCTCTAGTTTTTATTTCTTTTTATTTTTGCATTTAGTATTAATGATTTCTTGTTGTAGGATTGAGTTAAATGGTTTATGTAATTTATTTTGCATGACCACAAGCACTATTTCATCCTTGGAAAATATTTTGAAGTTCATAGTAGTCATTGAGCTACTTAGATTAGTCTTCTTATTCCCAAATCTAGATTGTTGGACCTCCGTTTTAGCAAAGAATAGTGAATTTCTGCTATTTTTTAGAGCATGCTAACAAGTTTCAATCGAGTTGGTTCCACCTGAATTAGATGAAAACATAATTATGGTTGATAACAAAAATCACCCCATTACGTTTGCACTTGATTTGGTTATGCATTTTTTATATTTACTAGCTCACTAGTTCTCAAATTTCTAGATTTTCGACTAGTAATGTTTTTTGTTTTTTGCATGGGTTAACAAAGGTATTTTTGAATGATTCCACTTGGAATAGGGCTCTAAGACATCCTAGTTAATAAAAAAAATTGTCCCATCCAATTTTGATTTGATTTTATTGCTCATTAAACCCTCACCAATTTCATCATTTCAAAAGGAAACTTCTCCAAGCTTTTTGAGCAAATCCATCCATCTCCCAAATTTGGTTTTGAGTTCTAAATTAGTCATAGGAACTCCCTTCCCTCATTCCATACACCAACCACCTTCCCTAAGCTTTCAATCACCTTCAACATCCATCCTTTTGTTTTCAGTTGTATCCTGTAGGTTTTCAGCGGATCGTGTAGGTTTTTAGTACCTCTTGTAGGTTTTCCTGTAGTGGCATGTTTTGAGGCAAAATTGAGAGAAAACATATAGGAAGCCACAAAAGGTCACCTAAGGGTCTCCCAAGCCTTCCAACCATCCACCATCATCTCCAACCCACTTGCCACATCACCAAAAGAGATTAGATTTCACACTCTCACTTGAAAAAAGACAAAAAGAAGAACAAATTTATTTTATTCATATACATGCACAACAGTAGAAGGTTTGATGGTTTGAATCTGCATGCTTAGGATAGTAGGATTGCATACATATTAACTTAGCATTCTTTTGAAGCAAAGCCTCTTAGCAGTTAGTTAGAAAATGGTGTGTTTTATCATTTGATTTCAGTCTCTTTCCTTGTACTTTCTTTCTTGCAATAGGTTAAGATTCCATTTCGAACATTTCATTTTATGCAATTTGTTTAGGATTTGAATTTAGTACATGCACTCCATTACATCATAACAGTGAATTAAGGACACTTTTCATGCCACACATATAGTGCTGATACCTTTTATGTTTATACGAACCCCGAGTTGATAATTAAATTCGGTAGTCTTGGGAGTTGCAACATTCATGTTGCAATGTCGAGGCTCATCACTTTTTGGCATTGTTGTTGGGCAGGTGTCAAAGTATGCATTGTTTTCTTCCCTAGTTGATTAATTTATTTTCACTTTTTGCAAAAACAAAAAAATATTTTCATTAGGTATATTTCATTTCAAAGATAGAAAAGTGCATTGCATTAGTGCTCACTCAATCATAAAAATAAAAAAAAATTCCAACACCAACCCACCCCCCCATTTGATCACATGGTGCAGTAAGAGCCATATCAAAATCTACTTTTGTAGGTAGAAGAAGAAGAAGAAGATGGAAAATAATGTAAAATAAATGGATGGAGATGATGACAATGAGGAAGATCCTCTCAGATTTCCCCTTCAAGATACTGATGGTAATGTGCACATGAAGAACATCCCTCCATCTTTTCTTCCAAAATTTCATGGTCTAAGGTCAGGGGATCCGAAAACCTTTCTCTTTGAATCTGAAATTGTTTGTAGATCTTAAGGTTACTTATTAAAAACCCAAAAACTGAGATTTTTTCCAGCAACATTGAAGGATAGAGCTTAAATGGTTCATGAGTTTAAGGACTAATTCAATAAGATCATGGAATGATATGCAAAAGATATTTATAGAAAGATATAAATATCATGATCTTAAAGAAGAAATATTTAGAATGAATCAAAGGGAAGATGAGAGTCTATAGGATCTAATAGAGAGGTTCATGTACAATGTTAATAGGAAAAAACTACATCATTTAGGATCCGACACTCTAAAAACCGTCTTACTTAGAACAATTAGGGATGAGTGGATTTATCTCCTGATCTTATGAGTAGAGGTGATGTATACCAATAACATTTGAAGAAAGTTGTCAAACATGCAAACACATATCAAGAGGAAAGGCAAGAGTAGGTAAATCAACATCAAGGTCAGTAATTCAAGCTAAACATGGAAATTTGTTTGATGAAACAAGTAGAAATGTTAAGAATACAAAATGATCAAAAAGAAGTTGTTTGTAATGTACATACAAAATCATGTGATGTTAAATGTTGCTCCTCATTACCAAGGTTGAAGGAAGTTCACCAAGATGGCAATGGAGCAAGTCAATTGCTAATGTAGCAATGTTATATAGCTCCAAGAGGACCATGGAAGCCTATTCAACCTAGTATGATGCAAGAACCTAATTCACAATTTCAAGGTTGTCCACCTCAAAGTAATTGGAACACACCTTTTCCTTGGCAACATTGGCCATCTCAACCCCAAAACCAATCTTGGCAACAATGTTGGCAAGGAACTTATGGGAATCATCCAAAATATCCTTAGTATTTTCCTCAATATCCTCCATACCCAGCTCCATGTTATCCTTACCATTCGCCTCCACCACAACCACAACCCCATCCACATCCATATCAAATATACACTCCCACTCAACTACTTGTACCACCATTTCCAAACCCACACGTTGAAGTAGCTCAACCCACTTACAATGCTAAGGTACACCACTTCCAAACATCTCCTCTTGAGATCAATGGTATTCACCATAGCTTAAGAAGAGTATTATAAAAAAGAGATTATCTTGATATCATTGAAGGACCACATCCAGAAAAAAGAAGATTCGAAAGTGAAAATCAAAGAATCATGGATTGCACTTGATGAAGAGTAAATATCAAAGTCAGAGATTGAGAAAGCTCCCTCATGGTTACTATCAAATCTTCCATGTATTCGAGAGATCAATCAGCAAAAAGAGGAACAATTGAAGTTTGTGGTAGAAGAAGACATCCAAGATGATCCAAATCAGCAAGTGGACCAGAGGCATCCCAACTATATTGAAATATGGTTCCAAATAGTCACTACGTTGCAACAATACTCTCTTCTTCAATTGTGTTTGATATCATCAAAGTCAAGCATTTTATCACTCAAATCCAGGTATATGTCAAAGCATACATTTCAATCCTCCAAATCATTTTTTCTGTCATCTTGATGTGCAGATGGCTCCATTAGAAGTATTTTTATACTTGAAAGTGATTTTGTTTTTTAAATAGGGTAGGGTAGAAGAAACAGAAGGATGAAAAAAAGAGAAAAAATAAAAATCTTAGGTGAAAACCTCCTTGGAGGCGCCTAAGATTGGCTCATTGATTGAAAACCTCCATGAGGTAGTTAATGGGTTGCAAAAAAAAAAAAGAGAGAAAAAAGAAAAGATCCTAGGTGAAAACCTCCTTTGAAGTGCCCAGGCAGAACTACTAGTTGAAAGCCTCATTGAGGTGGCTAGTAGACCTAGAAAAAAAGAGAAAAATAAAAAATAAAAGAAATCCTTACTCCATGCATCTCTTTCATGAATGCATGTACTCTCCAACATCTGCAAGCAACAAGAACAAGATGATACTAAAAGGAAAATTGGTCAATCCTAGTCAAAAGAAGTCAAGTTTTGACTTTCTCCTCCTTTGCTCAAATGCTCCAACAAGGCCAAGGCCATGCCAATCCATCACCCTCATCTATTTCCACCCTCGACCCATCATTCTCAAGCTTCTACCATTTAGTTTGCTTGTTGTCCTAAAAAACTACAGGATGCTCTCTTTTACTACAAGATATAAAAATACATAGAGCAAAAATTTGTTTTTGACATAACTTGAAAACCATGCATCCATTTTCAAAGTTGTTTCAGGGGGATATGCATATGGATGATGGTGACATGCTCAAACAATTTTAGTAAATTCCAGTGCACAGTTTTCAAGAAATCAACTTCCATCACCTACAACCATTTTTGCATTTTCTTGATATTTGTGGATCCATTTAAAAATTTGTTTCATGGTGGGATGCATATGGAGGATGGTAACATGCCCAAGCAATTTTAGCAGATTCTAGTTCACAGTTTCCAATAAATTGGCCTCCATCACCTTCAAACATATTTAGTTTTTCTCGAGATCCATGCATCCATTGACCAAAATACATTTATGGGGAGATGCATAATGACGATGGAAACATGCTCATAAATTTTTAGGTCAATCCATTATACTATTTGGGAGATATGGAAAAAACAAGTTGTTGTCTTGAAAACTTGCAGGATCCTACAGGAGATCCTACAGAGTATAGAACAACACCTACAAGATTGCTGGTGAGCAGTTTTAAAAGGGAAAAATAGAGGTTGGTTTCATGAAGTAGTGAGAAGGAGGTAGGATCTATACTTTCCCACATTTTCCAAGTGAAAAGAATATAGAAAAGTCTTCTAGTTTATTGAAAAAGATTGTAGTCTGGGGGAATTGTATACATAGAATTTTTAAACTTGGTATCAAACATATACAAACCTCCATCCATCAAAGAAAAATGATAGGGCGAACCCATCAAGATAGTAAGGATTCATCAGCACCCTCCTATACTAGAGATATGATGATGAAGTAGCCAACGATTTGCAATCATCTTCAACATGGAGATCCAGAGGTCAAAGAAGCTCCTCTAGAGCTTAGTAGCAGCATCAAGATCATCAGCATCACCATCCAACACCTGCACATCAACATCAACTCAGCAACAACATGCAAGTCTCTCCAACAACCATCAGGTAGGTACAGGTATCCAATATTCTTGACCTCTTCCCTTGAGCATATTATAGTTGGAAATTTGTTGTCAATGCATGAGAGATGACGTTTTATAATCTAAGGATGGGTCAGTAGTCTCAGCCACCTTCAACTCTTTAATTGCAGCTCACTCCTTCACTCATTCAATGTTGAAAATTCAAATTATGAAGGGTGGTGATTTTAAGGAATGAGGACAACAATTAAAAGAAGAAATTATTTCAAAGGCCAAGTCACCATAGCACTCCAAGCCCTCCATCCACTTCATATTCACTATCTATTCATCATTCGTCCATACCATTTCATTCTTGAAAAAAAAAAACAAATAGAGAACCCTCTCCATTTTCACAAACCTACACTACTCCCCTTGAGCCCTAGCATCATCATCCAATCCCGCTTCATCATTTCTCATTACTCCCATATAGTTAGAAGACTCTGAAGGAAGAAGGAATGACTACTACAGGAAGGCAGAATGCTGCTACGAGAAGGAAGAAAGGAAAAAAATTATGCTAAAACCGAAAATGACAGCGCCTAAGAGATACCTAATCAAAACATAGAACTCCAAGGCTATTAGGAAATCATCTAGGCCACAAAAGAGAAGAAGAAGGCAACAGAAGGAAATGAGGCCTTCACCATGAAAAAAAAATCAAACTGTAGTGATGAAAAGATGTTTTCCAAGAGTTCTCCAATCTCTTTCTAGCTTTTGTCCAAGGCCTGAAAATGGGAAAAAGGCATGGAAGTCAACTTGAGGGCCTGTGCTAACCTTAGACTATAATTTATGCTCAAAATTGGTATCTTGTAGTTTTAATAGGGATTCCTATAGGTTTCCTATAGTTTTGACAAGAATTACTACAGGATGTCCTAGTTCTCATCTCAATGTAGTTTGAAGGTTTTTGAGGTGTCCAAATGGTGAAACAATGTAGCAGAAGGTTGATAAGGATATGGAAGACCGTGCTAAACTAAAAAATATTCAAGAACCCATCCTGAATAAGGGAAAGAAAACAAGCTAATGATCTCAAGAAACAGTGATTTTTCTTTGCACAAATTTGCTTTTGGGCTTGTCCTTGCAGAACTTACAGCCAAGATTTTAATGCATAAGAGAGAGGCCACTAGGACCATGGATGAGGCATAATGAGGTCACTAAGTTGCTCAGAGGATGAGCAGCACTTTCAGTAGGGGGTATGATGGGCCTCTAAATTAGACATAAATTAAGGGCCATGCCTATAAATTAAACATAAATTAAGGTCCCTTTAACCATCCTTCAGCATAATAAACCTTGTTTCTTGCATTAGATAGTTTATTTTTAACTTTAATATATTCATTAGGAAGGTTTACGAATAATTTGATATTTGTGCCTAATATTATTTATTTTTGTGGAATATTATGAGAATATTCAGTGGCTTATGAAGATTTGGAGGAGAAGATAATTCAGAGACTTGTTGCCTACTACAGAAGGATCAATAATAAACAATAAATTAACAAGATATTATGGAATTATGGCACAAATTGTTGAACTCCAATGATTGATAAAATCTAGGAATGTGTTCCACTAATCAAGGGATTTTGGTGGCAAAAGCTTCCTCCATTCATGGAGAATGATTCCTAATAATTTTGTACAAGTACCAAGTCGAATTTACCTCTAGATATAGATTTTCATTAGTTTTCTTGTGGAGAAAACTCGTACTTTTGCAGCTCCATTGTATTTTCTTGCAGGGATGTAATTCTATTGATAAAAATAATGAAGATTGGTGGCATATTCAGCTTCTAAATCTTGTTCTCCTCCATAGGTCTCTGAGTTTCCTTGAGCTTGGCCATCCTAGGAGCCTCAGAGCCCTTTTGTATCATTTTCATTCCTTCTTTTCACTTCTTATTCACATGCATCTCTAGTTTTTATTTCTTTCTATTTCTACATTTAGCATTAATGATTTCTTGTTGTAGGATTGAGTTAAATGGTTGATGTAAGTTCTTTTGTAGGATCAAAAGCACTATTTCATACTTGAAAAAGCATTGGAAGTTCATAGTAATCATTGAGCTTCTTGGATTAGTCTTCTTATTCCAAAATCTAAATTGTTGGACCTCCTTTTTAGCAAAGAACAATAAATTTCTGATATTTTTTAGAGCATGCTAACAAGCTTCAATCGAGTTGGATCCACTTGCATTAGATCACAAAACATTCTAGTTCATAACAAAAACTACCCCATTACATTTACACTTGATTTGGTTAGGCATTTTTTGGATTTAATAGCTCACTAGTTCTCAAATTTCTAGATTTTCGACTAGTAATGTTTTTTTTTTTTTTTGCATGGGTTAACAAAGGTATTTTTGAGTGATTCTACTTGGAATAGGGACCTAAGACATCCTAGTTAATAAAAAAAAATTTCCCATCCAATTTGGATTTGATTTTCTTGGTCATTAAACCCTCACCAATTTCATCATTTCACAAGGAGACTTCTCCAAGCTTTTTGAGCAAATCCATCCATATCGCAACTTTGGTTTTGAGTTCTGAAGTGGTCCTAGGCACTCCCTTGCCTCATTCCATCCACCAACCACCTTCCCTAAATTTTGATCACCTTCAACATCCATCCTTTTGCTCTTGGCTATATCTTGTAGGTTTTCAAGGGATCTTGTAGGTTTTTAGTACATCCTGTAGGTTTTCCTGTAGTGGCCTATTTTGAGGCTGAATTGAGGGAAAACCTCCAAGAAGCCACACAAGGTCACCTAAGGGTCTCTGAAGCCTTCTAACCACACAACGTCATCTCCAAGCCACCTGCCACATCACCAAAATATATTAGCTTTCACACTCTCACTTGAAAAAAGACAAAAAGAAAAACAAATTTATTTTATTCATTTACATGCACAGTAGTAGAAGGTTTGATGGTTTGAATCTACATGCTTAGGATAGTAGGATTGCATACATGTTAACTTAACATTATTTTGAAGCAAAGCCTCTTAGAAGTTAGTTATAAAATATTGTGCTTTTCATTTGATTTCTGTCTCTTTCCTTGTACTTTCTTTCTTGCAATATGTTAAGGTTCCATTTCGAACATTTCATTTTATGCAATTAGTTTAGGATTTGGCTTCAGTACATGCACTCCATTATATCATGAAAATAAAGGAAGGACACATTGTATGCCACACATATAGTGCCAATACCTCTTAATTTTGTACGAACCCCAAGTTGATAATTAAGGTCGGTAGGCTCAGGAGTTGTAGAATTCTTGTTGAAATACTGAGGCTCATCAAGGTGCACGAGCACTCATGGCACAATCCTCATCGTCCTCCTTGTCATCTTGCACTGGAGTAGCCTTTGAGTCAGAATTGTCTTCTTTGCCCTTCTTCTAAGGGCACTGCGTGGCAAAATGACCCATTTCCCCACATCTAAAGCATTTGATTTTGGATACATCCTTTTTTTTTCTCTTATGCTTCCCTTCATGTCCCACTAATGTGAAAGTTGCGTCGTCCTCTTCCTCCTTCTTGACTCTAATCCCTTTGCTATTGCTTCCTGTCTTGGTCAACCATATGACCCCATCCAAGATCATGCACTTTCCTTTTTCCTGAGCCTCCTCATACTTCTTTAGAGGATCAACATCAACTGGAACAACAACTGTCTTCAAGGCATAATCATTGATGTGATTTTTATCCAAAATTGCAAGGATCCTGGCCTTCTAGATGACGAATTTGGATGCTCCATCCACCTGTCCTAATCCCTCACTCCGTTAACAACCATCTTTGCTCAAATGTTGAACTGGTTCTCTTCTCCCTCTTTTGCTGAAGCCCCAGAAAAACTCAGATCTAGATTTATTTGGCTCTAGAAATCCTCTAAAGGCCCTTTGAATTTCAATTTCCTTCATGAAAATCCTTTTGCCAACCATTGTCAAACCAGCCCCCTATAATCTCTCTTCATTGCTGCTCAACACCGGATCTAGATTTCTTGGCAAGAAATCTTCTGAGGAAATGATTCCCTATACTTTGCTTTTTCCTCACTAGGTACTGTTTTGCAACAACAAAATTAGCACCCCACTAACAACTCCAGATGAAATATTGGTTTCACCTCTAGCCACGACAATTGGAAAAAAGAGGCTTAATAATCTCAACGTTGGCCCAGTAACCACTCTGCTTCCCTCTGCAACAACAACATCACCCAATCAGGATGACGTAAGCTCTGCATGAGCCTCCCTTGGTGACTACGTCACCCCTCCTTTTCTCTCTTGGCCAAAAACTGCACTATCTCTTGGGACAATTGTCTTCAGAACATATTTTCCACTGGCCTTCTGTTGATGGCTTCAATCCTCCTTGACCTACAATCGCTCAGATACCATGTGAAAATTTTTGAATCTAACAAACTAGAAATCCTACTACAATAAATTGATTTGCATTACCTACTTGTGTTCTTCATTTAACAAGTTATTTTCAGAAATATTCAAAAAATATTGATGTAAATACACTATAACCTGCACCACTATATGGATCAAGTACTAAAATTAAATGAGACAACCATCCAAAGGAAACACTTATTTTTTGACTAAACGTCCCTGGAAAAACCGAATGCAGGAAAACTGGTGCAACAACTCTGAGGGTTTTCTATTATTAAATAGTAATTCTGAATACAAATGTTGGTTTCCCTCCCGACAAACCAGTGAAAAAGAAATACAATGGCGAAAAACTTGAGTGACTTTTACTTCACTTCACCCAGCAAATTACGGCTGATCTAGTAGCAAAATAGGCTAGGCCTGGCTACAATTGCATTTCTCCTTTACAGTAACTGTGTGGGCCTGCGTGGAGCTCCCTAAGGCTCTTCGTCAGCTCTTTTTCCCACTACGTCAACTTTCCTGGTTGTTTCAATAGTTCCCAGTGGTTCCTACTCTCTGCGTGGAAGGAAACTTTCTCCCTCTACGCTAGCCCTTCTGGCTCTGTGCTAAGGTTAGACGGGCCCAGACTGGCCCAACATCAACTCTCCTGGCTACTGCACGTCCTCCAAAAGCTTCTCTCTACCTCTCTATCTGTATTCCTAAACTAACCCTACCCCTCAACTACAAGATATCCCTAGTCGATTCTCCTCCTGAGAACTTCTCACCTCAGAAAATTGATTTCCTCAGTCTCTCTGTGTCCGTTCTCCAACTAGCCCCAAGCCTTCCTTTATAGTTTTCCTATTTAGAAATCAACGGTTGTGATCTAATCTATAATCAATGGCTAAGATTAAATTAGACTTGATCATCGTTTCTTGGAAGCTTCTCAGCCATATTTTTATTAATACCCATTAATATTTTAATTTTCCTAAGTTTAGACTTAGGAACCCCATTAAAAATATCAATTATTTTAATAAAATACAATCCATGTGGGATTTCTCCAAATGGTTTCTGGATCTTGGATATATCATGTGTTCTAGCCCCTCCACAAAATTTCGAAGCTAGAGCACATCCGATGCTACCCAAAAAATCAACTTAATTCAAGATGTCAAAATACAACAATCAATAACAATGATCCTGAAATGTAACTACTAAACAAATATTAAAATTGTAAGCTCAAATTTTGGCTAATATCCATTACACCGAAAAAATATCCAAGAGGCATTCAACCACTTCCAAATCCACCCCAAGAATGAGTATCCAAAGATGTAATTGCATGGATACAAGGAGAGCACTCTCTACCTATCAATGATGACTATGCCCTTCCACAAGTACTTCAACTAGCAAAGAGGTGTGAAGAAAAGAACTTAAAAGCAAAAAATAACTACACTACAAAAATACACTTCATCCCCTCTCTACCTTTATGGAATAGATCTAGGGGAATAACAAAAAGAGCCAAGACAATAGGATTAGAGTGAGAAAAGTAAAGATGATAAGAAATAAAATAACCAACAACAAAATATACTAATTTGAACATGTGTCCACATTTACTCAAATATTAGAGGAAAAAAAATTACCCGACATGACTGATTATGCACTTGACAAGATGTCATTTACTTCTTTAGTAAAAAGGAAGAAAATTTCACCCTCTTTTGTATTGTCCTCTGGAATAAATCCTCTATGTGTGGCATTGGGGTTTTGTGCAACACTCTATGCTTACTCTCCAACATTAAAATAAGAATTCCCAATTTTGTTTCTAAATATATCTAATTTGTTTGAGTTTGGGAAAAACCTAGTCAAATCTTATCAAGTTCAGCCAAGATGGAATGAGTTTAATTATGTTTACCTAAGCTATTCAACAAGCTTGACCTAAGATTTTGAAAAGGAAGTTTGATAGAGATGACTGCTTTGACATATTTTGACAAATATTCCCTTTATGTATGTCTCGAAGAGAGAATCTAAACTAGCCACCTCTTACCACAATGTGGCTAGATAAGTGAAACAAATAGGAACCAATAGTATCCACTAATAGATTGTGAGTGAGGAGCATTTATTCTACCAAAATATGCTCAAAACTTGCATTTGACTCTAGCCATAAAAAAAGAGGTCTTTACCATATTGCAAAGCATTTCCAATGAGTGAAATGATTGGTGTCTTAAATCCCATTGATCTCAGTTGTCTTGTAGTCTGGCATAAAATCCAGTGTTTTCTAGGGTAAGAATGAATCTAAATGTGAACCCACAATAAAAAGTATTGCATCATATGAAAAGCGAGATGATTAAATGAAAAACTTACAAGCAACCAAAATGAAACAAACATGTGTGTCCAATTAAAACTTATTTACCTCATGTCCATCCATGACAACCATTTCACATATGAGAAGCGAGATGATTAAATGAAAAGCTTACAAGCAGCCAAAATGAAACAAACCTACTTATCCAATGAATTAAAACTTATTTACCTCATGTCAATCCATGAAAACCATTTCTTTGTCCATGAACATGTGATCATTACTTCTACTCTACTTGAATAAATTCATTTCTACATTTCCATTTTTAGCTTCCTTCATCCATTAGCACAAGATCATAAGTTATGCACAACTTGAAGAAATTCACTGCTACCTTTCCATTTTCATCTTCTTCATAATGAAGGTCAAGGTTTTCAAGCACCTTCCATAAGGTTTGTGCTAAAAACAACAGACTTCCTTAGGATTAGGTGTGCTTGGTATTAGGAGTTTTTGTTACACCAAAATCACCAGGATTTGCACGTGGCCTTATCCACTTTAAGACTCATGTCAATATCAATTACTCCCTACCAGTTCCTATGAAGTAAATTTTAACAAATCAGTTAGTTCCTATAAAGTAAACTTTAGAAAATTGATCTTGACATACCCTAGAGATGTAGCCCCAGCAAAAGGCCCATTAAATTTAAAGACTTCTACATCCAACATAGATGGAGGCTCTTCTATTGTGTCATATTCAAATATTTATGTAGAATTATTTGGAGAATGAAAGTCAAAATGGAAATCATGAAACAAGAGCATGGAGAAGCACATAATCTCAAGCACAAATTATGTTAACATGTTTCCACATAAACACTCACATAGACACACATGCGCACATGTGTGTTTGGATTGTAGGAAGAACATATAAATATAAAATACATATGATTTAAAAGAAAAAACGAGCATGTGCACCAATGACATAAAATGGCATTGATGCAGAGACATTATGTAATGCATTAAAAAACCTCAACTCCATATCGTAAGGAGATGTGTCCCTTGTGCGCTTCTATATATATAATTTGCCTCTTTAGTTAGTGGTTGTCACAAAACAAAACATAGTGTTATGTGTCACTATCCATACAAGAAGATGGTTAAGTCGTATGTTTATCCTCAACACAAATCTAACCTAGGATTCTTGTATACAACAAAACCTGCCTCTCCCTTACTCTCTGCAAATATTGATCTCAGAGTAGTCTCTTAAATCCTCAAGGGTAATATATTGTTGTTTCATAATGACATAATGATTGCCTCGTAGTACCATGTTTGTCTAGCAATTTCTATCATCCTTGTGATAAGATCAAACTTTTTCCTTATTGTTAGTCACTATTAGGATGGAAATCAAGACAACTAGTCATCGCTGCTTGTGGCATCTAAACTGGGGATTGGGCATGTACACATTGTGCCAGAAAATTCTCTCAACTATAGACCAAGCCAATATCTCTTCGTCAACACTCTACCTATAATTTGAATCAGAAGAGGATCCATCATCATCCACAAGCACATATTTACCAAGATCCCACCTGACAATGTCCTTCAGAAAGAGAACATACATCATGAATATTCTTATTCCTTGTGTGAGAAGCAGTGCCTACTTAGTGATGAAGGTTTTGGTTCCTAGGGAAAGTGTGCCATTAATGTCTAGTAAGGACAAAAATACAACAAATATCATTAGAAAAATTAGATTGGAGGAGTTCCTTGGGCATCTCCTCCCTAAGGAAGAAATAAAATTTAGAAACATAACAATGAAAATTATCTTTTGTATGGTATACTTTTGGTTTGTAAACTTCCCATGTTGTGGTTCCATAGTTCACACAACCAGATTTCTCCATTACCTCCTTATATGAATGACACCCATCATAGCTTCATTAGTGACTCACCCTATCATTAGGAATGGCATAAAAACTTTTAGTAGGGATGTATTTTTGAGCAATAAGTAGTTGATTGAATTAGTAGGAGCCACTTCCTACGGGCTATTGAGTTTCATTGTTTATTATATCAAAATTCCCTTACCAAATTAAACCATCGACACAATAGTTTGTTCAAAACAACGTACATATCATAACAATAACTTGGTAGGAATTGAAAATAAGGAAATATATTATGAATTTAGATACTTACACTAAAAGGTAATGTGTGTGAATTGACCTTTGTCATGATGGCTTCTATGACACCAAAAAGGTATCCATAATTTTTTTTTGGGAGATCCTCTAAATCTATTGGTTCTCCATCCTCTACTATTTCCATCTTCTACTCAATGTAAAAGGCCCTATTCCTCCATAGTGCCATGATTGTCATGTTTGACATATAAATCATAGTTTCTCAAGGATGAGGCAAGAAAGATATTTCAAGTTTCGTTTGAAATGTCAAAATAGTTTGTCTTAAATCCATATACATCCAATCTTTATTTTCAATTTTCTTTATTGTAATTCATGCAAATAAATCCTCTTTTATTGACCTGATATTACTTCTACCATTTTTACAAGTGGCAGAGGACAATATATGGTTTCTATGATGAGAAAAGAATTCAATGTGTACCTACATGCAACATTGTAGGAAACAAAGGATTGAGAATGGAGCGTGACTCTTCCTTTGACATATGTGTACTTTGCACCATAGATAGCATCAAGGACTATGCCTTTGCAAAGGAAGATGGCCAATTACGGACTACCATTAATGCTAAGGAAGGAAGAAACTCCATTATTTCTTCTATATCTTCCCACAAAAAAAAAAAATGGTTATATTTGCATAGAAACCTAACATCCTCATAGATAAGAATAAATGACCCCACAAAAAATAAATTGACTTGAGACCTCTATGATTTAGTTTTTTTCTTGCAGCAAATCATGCAAATGTATCTGAGGCATAGATAGCTTAAAAGGAATTTTTCATTGCAATTAGCATGAAAAATCATTAATTAGAGCGTTGCCACATGGAAGTGAAAATAGTTTCTAGAATGTTGAATATGTCTAAGGTCAGTTATGAGAAATTTTCATACATTTATTTCTCATTCTCATAATGTCCAAGAAAATAGAGCAATCTAGTGAGCTATACCATAAGAAACAGAAAAGATAGATATCCACTTGAGATTTTAATGTCGAATAACGAATACCTTTTTTCTAAATTCCTTTTCCATCTTGTTTATGTACTGAGTAACCACAATAGGACCCTTTTTATTTGTTAGAAATATTCTAAGGTGAAACTTTGATTGACAAACTTGTGTCATTCTTCCCTGAAGTGGAATCCATAAATCAGTTATTTCCTATGAAGTATATTTTAGAAAATTGATCTTGACATACCCTAGAGATGTATCCTTAGCAAAAGGCCCTTCAAAGTCGAGGACTGCTACATCCAACCACAGATGGAGGCTCTTATATTGTATCATATTTAAATATTTATGTAAAACTATTCAGAGAATGAAAGTCAAAATGGAAATCATGAAGCAGAATCATGGAGAATCACAATCTCAAGCACAAATTATGTTAACAATTTTCTGCATAAAATAAAACATATGTGTGTGTGGATTGTAGGAAGAACATCCAAATATAAAATACATATGATTTAAAAGAAAAAATGTATATGTGCACCAATAATATAAAATGGAACAGGTGCAGAGACATTTCGTAATGCATTGGAAAACCTCAACCACATATCCTGAGGACATGCATCCCTTGTGGCCTTCTATACATATAATTTTCCTCTAACTAGTGTATGTAATGATACAAAACGTAGTGCCACGTGTCAATATCCATACAAGAAGATGGTGTAAACCATATGCTTTATCCTCACCACAAATCTAACCTAGGCTTCTTGCATACAACAAAACTACCTCTCTCTTGCTCTCTGCAAATATTTATCTCGAAGTAGTCTCTTAAATCCTCGAGGATAACATACTATTGTTTCACAACGACATAATGCTTGTCTTGCAGTTCTATGTTTTTCCAAAAAAATTTGTCAACCTCAGCAGGATCAGAGCTAGTTTTCTTACTGCTAGTCACTACTAGGACAAAAATAAGGACAACTAGTCACTGTTGCTTGCTACTTCTACACTAGATATTAGGCATGTACCCATTGTGCTAGCAAATTCCCTCACCTATAGAAATTTCCAAAACCTCTCCATAAATGACCGAAGCTCAATTACCCCAAAAGGAAGGCACCATGAAAGTAAAAAATGATTTAATGTAAAGATGATATTGAGAAGCTAAATGGTGGAAGTTTTTCTGAGGATGTTAATTCTTGACCTAGTATTAGTTCAATTGGAACCAACAAGAAATGGCGACAAAGTATCGAGTAATTCTACCATACATCGATGATAGAGGACAAGAATTCAATAAAATTAATGAAATCTGGCCATTAATTTAAGTTTCTCTCAATAGTCTAATTTAGCACTTGGAAAGTGAGGAGTAATTGGTCCCTCTAGATGTAGTGGTTGCAAGATTGAAGAAAAGGATATGAGATCCAATCCTTCTATAGTTATTATACTTCGAAGGAAGCCTGGACCTAGTTGAGAAAAATTTGTGGACAAGCATGCTTTTAGGTATGGTATATACTAAGTCACTTTGTAAAGATGAAATATTAAAGCAAGTATGATATATGTCTCACCTAGTCACCAGGTTTTGTTTTTTGGTTTCTATAGAAAGCAAGGAATAGGCACACCTTCATGTTGGTTGGGTATAAATTTTAGAAAATATACTAAGCCACTTTGGAAAGTTGACACATTAAAGAAGATATGGTATATCTCACCAAATTCTCTTTTGTTTTTTATGGAGAGCAAGGAATAACAATATTTTGAAGAAAAGCATGCCACTATAGTGCAAATATGGGGAAAGATCTAAACAAGGCAACTTGGCATTGAGGCTCAGTTTTGCCTAATTTTCATAGCATTCTTAGACTTTACCTCTCCCATTTTGAACTCTCCTTAACCCCTAATTGTGCTTATTTCAGTTATATCATCTTTGTTTTGGCCAAAAGGGTGTTATATGCTTGAGGTATGCAAATTATGATAAAAAGCGTCATTTTACCTTAATCTTGTGTATTCCTTAAGCTATATGTTTCCTTATTAAATTATCATTCTAGCTAATCTAGAAATCTTATGTAGATTTTCTTTGGTTTGAAAACGTCCCGCAATTTCCTGTAGATAGCTCGTGTGGTCATATTTCCTGCAGACACTCTGAAATTCCTATAGACATGGATTTCCTGCAATCGCGTAGATTGCCTGCAACAAAATTGGTGTTAGCTATGTTCCACTCACTTCCAAATCAAATGAGAACATTTGTTTTGTGGGGAATTCATCATACATGGATGTTGTCCTATTGGCTGTTTCAAATCCGCCATTGAAACTGCCCAGATTTGCAGACCTTTTCTCATTGGCTGCATGAGGGAAAACTCCAGTTCTGTAACGAATTTTGTCTAATCCATGCTTTTAGTCATGGATTAGACTCAATAGAGATAATTTTGACATTTTGTACCAGTATTAATAGCTAATAGCTCAGATTAGTAGTTTTCCTCATTCAATACAAATATGGTCTTTTGAACTTGTATAAATTTGATTATGTTTTATATTGTAGGGGGTTGGGTTGGGTTTTTTGATAGCACATATCGGATTGTACTAAGCTATAATATTTACAGATTAATATAATACTTTATGTTATTTCTATTCTACTGAGCAAGCCTTTTTAATTTTGAAGGGGTTGTGAGTGAGGGAGGGCCCCTTTTGCTCACGACTCCCTTAGTTGTAATGTGTGTGCATTTTAATTATTTTATGCAATAATAACTTGTTTACACAACTAATGTGTCTTTCAGACATTTCAATAGGAATGTTCCATTGATTGAATGATTCAGTTTTCATGTTAATGTGTTGATTTCATTTAATCAAAGATTTGATTTACATTGTTAAATGATTCCTTTATTGTTGTAGGTTTGATTTCCTATCTTTTCTAATCAACATCAACAACACTAAGAGTTGTAGAGGGATGTTTCAATCCACTCCATAGCCTTTTGCTACCAAATGTTGATGCTGAAAAGAGGCATTAGTTTTGTATATGATTGATTGGTTTGATAAGTAAGCACTCAAGGTATTGAGCTTGCATATATTTTTCACAGCATCTCACAAGCTTACCTATCCTGGGTTGATGATTTATGTTGACAAATTATAAGTCTATAATTTGACTTGACACTTCGAGACAACTAAATCTAAATGTAAGTAGAAAAGGTTTGGTCATATATAATTCAGAAAAGTTTGTCATCCTTTAAATGGGTTTCCCCTTGATTCCTCTTCAAGAAAAAGGAAAGGGGGTTCAGATTTTCTTACACTCAGACTTGGGACCCAACTCCTAGGGCTCAATCAAATACAACTTTGACAGAACCTCCAAAGGTAATCTAGGCTTGGTTGGAGATGGAAGGGGTTTCACAATGGATTGACAACACAACCTGGGGATCCTCATGAACTTCCAAGACACCAACACTAACAACCAAGTGGAAGGTGATGCCATGAGGATGGAAATAATAGAAGCTCTTCATAGAAGTACCAAAAATATGAACTTTGAAGAGGATTCCAAACTGGTTCGGAACATTGCTAATAAAATCATATATTGTCAATCTTGGGACCTGAACAACAATTTTTTTTGCTTGGTTCATTCAAAGGATTAGTTTGAAGTATGGGAATTCATTTATGTAACAACATCTACATATAATATGGTTGATAAATTAACCAATCAAGTTGTCCACCAGGAAACAAATCTTTCAGATTCCCCTTCATTCCTAACCAATGAAAGTTTGCTTTCATTTGTTAAGCCAAGGGTAGGATGAACCTTTTCCCACTATTTCGCCGTCATAATGAGAATCTCATGCAAAAAAGGAAGGATGATGAGAAATCTTCTCCCATTTATGATCAGGAATATGGTACAATCGGCATCTAGGTACTCCATGTGGAATACTATACAATCCATCTTAAATTCAATAATCCTAGAGAATTCATCATCCTCCCCCAACTCCAAATTACATCTCGTGAATGACATGAGTTTCAGTGTAGAAAAGAGCATGCAAGATTCTATTACAAACTAGGTTGTCTTTTATAGTTTGAGACTCAGAAATGGTAGGAGGAAACTTCATCTACTCAAGAGCCAGGTTATGAATTCTTATATGCCTGTTATCTAATTATGCTCCCTACATGTTGGTCTTATTTTTAAGATGTTTCTTTACAGGTTGTACAATCTTATGCATATGGTTTAAGGAACATAATCTTTAGGTGGCTCTATAGTCGCAATAGTTTGAAGCTTTGAACCATTTCACTATTTTGACAAATGTAAAAAGGTAGTCCTAAAGTATGCTACTATAGTTTATCATGGTTCTAGGATGCATAATCCATAATTTTGTGGATGTATCTGGCTTCTCTCACTTTGGGAACAAATATTTATATACTATAGACACAGTTTTCCATAAAAAATGAATTACACACTATAAGGTTGTAACATGTTTGTCAAAAGACATAATCACTGTGTGAAACAAATTCATTGCTTCCTTGGTCTAGAGCCACTAATTGAAGATCAAATGGGAAGGTTTAATAATGGGCTTCCCAATTGTTTGTTGTTGATCAATCTTGATTTATGACTTCCAATACTAGGTCTTTGCTGGTTAAAAAAAACTATCTTCTAAGTTAATGTCATTCACAATACTTTCATTATTTCAAATATATATAGATTATTGACAACCATATCATCTCAATCAACAATTACTATAGGGATATCTAAAAGTTAGCTTGGTAAAATATTAACATCCATGGAAAGGAATGTTGATACAAGATAGATAACAATAACTTTCCATTAACCAACCAATTATAGAAATTTCATATTATTATTCTGCATTCGTATTATAATCTTTAGAACATACCATTCACCCTCATCATCCACACTTGCAAACAAGACAAATTCAACCATCTATTATCTTTGATACAGACATGTAATAAATTGTATGTTTATAACATGACCTCAGTCTCTTTTATTTGAACAACAACATACCAAATATGATCTAGTCAGATATTTTACAAGTTATATAGCGACATAGAATTATCAAACCTAAATTTAGATGATTTTCTCCAAAGAAGACAAACCAAAAACAATAAAACCAGTAATGTTGAATGAAAGTGAATCATGCCCATGCCATTTGAATTTTATCAATATTTTTGACATTACTTTGATAAGAAAGAGCATTTCTTAAAAAATCATGACAATGAACTGATAATATTCAAAAAACACAAACTAACCACTAATCGACAACTTTTCATTCTCTACATATGCCCTATTGTATCTACTATAAGAATATGATGTCAAAATACTCACACCAATAATCTAATATTAGAAAGTATTTAGTAACTTTAGCTCAAACAAAAGTGACTTTTAATATATTTGACAAATAACATAGTTAGTTTTTTCTTATGCTATACTGTTATGATAGCAACATGAACAACAAAAACTATTACATTATACATGACAAAAGAGCCAGTGGGTTTCTTATAGTAGTAATAATGCCAATTGCATGTTAGTGGATAGAATTTAAAATTCTAAGTTATTCCACCATAAAAGACAACAAAGGCACTTGTGAAATCTATTTGTGAAAGCTTCTCTATGTTCTCTTACAATACATTCATAAAATCGTTCAAAAGAAGCAAGGCTCTCGAAAATAAACCTAATAATTTCTACTTAAACCATTGATATTGTCCAAATGACAAATTTGCCAAAAATGTGAAGAACATGGTCCAAAATACATTCCAACATTTCTACCTTTTTTTCACAAACAACTAAGGAGAAGAGCCCCCCACCCAAAGAGTGATATATGTCTACGTTATCAGAAGGGGGAAAAGGGAATAGAAGCAAGAACAGAGTGAGAAGCACAGCTAGAGGGTTTCAAGAGATAAGAAACATAAACCCCACCTTCCCTGTTGTATTTTACAGATGCAAAATTGATTAGCATTGCACTAATTTAGTGTCAAGACAGGAACAAATACAACAACAAGGACAAAATTAAAAGTAAGTCCCCTGGTCATGTTTCTAGTTTCTTCTAACATAGATAGGAATCTAAGATAAAACCTACGATAAGGGCTATCATGGGGATCTTGAAGCACTAGATGAATTATATTCAAAACTCAAAGAGAATCCAATAAAAATCCAAACTATTCTACTTTACTTAGCCTACAAACATGAAGGAAAATGCAACCTTAAAGGATCTTGCAATCTACACATTTCCCTTTTACAGCTCCCAAAAGAAAATATTTGGAAGAAAATATGGAATATAAAGCTTGGCAAAAAATTACAATCTTCCTCTAGCTCGTAGGTCATCAAAACCCCTTAAGCTATGACAAACTCAGGAAAACAGGGTTCATTGGTTCCTCAATCCACCATCTCTACAAATCTAAGGAAGAAATATTGGACCATATCATTAATGATTGTCAATTTGTATCAGATCTTTAGAATAAGGGGGTTGAAACTTTCTAGACATTGGACATAATAAAATGAAACAAAACCTTAACCATCACTGATTGGATAGATAATTTCTTCAATAATGGAATAGTAATTAGAGCTTATAAACTTCTATTAATCTTCATACTCAGTGAAAACTAGAAGGAAATAATCAAAATGATCTTGAAATCCACATAGAATTCAATAAGTGAAGTTTGGAAGTGGATTATATCTAGTATCAAGGAATCTATTCTAAAATTCATCACCTTAGGACTAGCAAGGTACCCTAGAAGAGTCAATAATTTTCAAATACCATATATGTAAACCCTTATCAAGAACTATGAGACAAAGGCCCTCAAGATAAGAGAATTTCAAGCCTAGAGTATTGTTTACCCCCACCCTAGGGCTATTTGAATATTAATTTCATTGGTGCATCAAAATGAAAACATATCCTAGTATGCTTTGAAGGAGTCATTAGGGATGTACAAGAAAACGTTATCCACATATATACAATTTCTATAAGTATGGATACCAACAATGCAATGGATTTATATTCTCTAGAATTTGGCTTGGAGATAGTAATAAGAAGAATATTACCTAACATCATTCTAGAAGGGGACTCATAGGTAATTATTATAGTGGTGGAAAAACTTCTTAATGACTCTTCTCCTATTAAAATATACAAAAGATGAAAACTAGAGGTTGGCTTAGAAATAGTAAATAGACTATTAGCCCAAATTAAAATGTTTTGCCCCTCGCATATCCACAAAGCAGACAACAAAGTCATAGAAAAGTTGACAAATGAAGGAATTTACATGGGAAGCCAAGTCCTAGACTCATAATGGGATGACTTTCATCAAGAATATTTTCGAACTATATGTACTGATCTGATGCAAGAATATTTTCCTACTCCCATATGAGGTGGCCATTAAGCAGGTTTCATCATGAGGTTGATAAGTGACAAATTCAACTGGTTTCACACCACTTTGAATTTCTTCAACATATCATCTATGGTCATTTTGTAGTAGAATATCTTGTGTGAGGTTTGGCTAGCCATGATGGTTGTATGGTCTCGAATGGTGGTGAGTTTATTTGAGTCTGCAAGAATTTCATATACCATCATGAATGAACAAGAGACCATTATAACAAGTTATGACAAATTAGTAGTTGAGGTTGGGGGTGGGTGGATTGATGAGGATAAAGGGGAGTTTTTTTTTACGCTCTATGTGGCCAAAATACATTGCAAAGACTAGAAAAGACCAACAAAAAAGAAACTTTCCCAGTTTTCAACTATGATAGGGTTAATATTTCTTGTTGCATGGTATTAATATCTTAGAATATTCATTTATAGTTTTGTGGATTTGGTATTGTGTCAATTGTTTTTTTTGGCCTATCACATGGATTTTGATTGTCTTTAGGGATCCATCTACTCTAGAGTCTTCTCACTCTAGCAAGCCTGGAATATTTGGGTTATTAACCAGTGGTATTTACTATTTTATACCATTTTTTAAAATCTAATAACTCTAGTCTCTTAAACAAACAAATTCTCCATTGGTTTTCCACGGAGGTCTTTGGGATGGACAATTTGCCAAGTTAGCCTCCATGATGATTTCTTGTCATGCCATGTCTAAGGGGACACCTACTGATATTTATCAGCAACACCATTTCCTATCTTGATTTATACTCCCATGGGCCAAAATGTTCTTTTAGTAAGACCAACCTTTCTTTCTACCTATTATTTTCATAGTGCCAAAATGCCCTATTGCATTATAAAATGCATGAAATCTGCATAGATTGAAAACCTGATGGATGATAAGGAAAATAAGCTATCTTATATGCCATAAAACATTAAATTCCATACTTATAACGCGTGCCAAGGTGTCAAAATTGCATGCCAAGTGGAAAAATTGCATTTCTTGGGTTAAAATATGTGTTACAGCTTGACCTAAATACACACAACCTCCTGCAGATGTGCCTATGGAGAAGTCATGAAATATAGTGCTCTATTATTTCTCCTTTTACATATTCCTACACTTCCATAATTCTAATTTACACCTTAAAGTGAGGGTACTAAGTCTACCAAAACAATTGCTAGGCTGAAGATGAGACGCTGCTAGGAAAATCTCATAGGAAACCTCATTTGCTAGGTTGAAGATGACAAGTTGCACCTTGTTATGATGCAAATGTTTTTTCTAGCTAAAAATGCACCAAGGAAGACTTTCCATTCTCAATTAGGAATAATATAGATGAATACTGTGAAAGAATTTCCACCTAGCAAGGCATGAATGTGAGTTAAGAATCCAATGGGAAGTCTTAGGCAAAATCTAGGTAGAAAGTTGATGATTATATAGCTGAATTCCACAAGTATATAAGTATATTTCATATTTCCTAAGTCACCTAACATGTCTCAACCACTTATGAATATGTTTCAAACCTAGCCCTCACCAAGAGGGCAAGGAAGAGAGGAAGGAAATGATCTAGTAAGGGTCAAAGAGAGAAATAAGACTCTGGGTACTCTAATCAACAAAAGGAGACTTGAGACATATCAATTGCTTCAACTAAAACAAGCATATGATGGTTCAAATTTCCACCAAGTTTCTGGTATGGGTGGGTGTGGGAGTCATGGAGACATACATGGTGGACATGTGGAAGCACCTCCAAATTTTGCAAAAATTCAATGAGGACAAGGGGACATAAGGATACCTAGCATACAATTATTTCTCTATAATAATAATAATAATAATAATAATAATAACAGAAAAATTCCAACAATAACAATTCATCCCATGCAAATTCATCATTACACAATGTAAATGCTAAAAGGTAAACAATAAAATAGTAGTAAATTCAAATTTGTAAATAATATAAACGTTATTCAAACTGAGATTAGTAATCAAATATATTGATTCCTAAATAATAAATGGAATAGAAACTGATACATCAATAGTAGATTCATCATTCTAGAAAAGATAGTAGATACTGAAGTCTGAAATAGTAAACTAAAATTATTCAAACTCAAAAATAGTAAAGTGACGAGTCAAAGACTCAGTCTGAGGTTATTAGTATCTAGAGTCAACACTCAAAAATTAAAACTGAAAATTAGCAATTCAAAATTAATATTGAAAATAAATTGAGTATCATGGGAGGGTTTTTTATATTGTTTTTTTCTTTTATTTTTTAGCTTTTATTTTTCCAATTTTTTAAGCCTTTATAGGAAAAAATTGAGGGAGACGCCCAAAATCCCCTGTTTTAGGGAAACAACATCGCTCACATTGGGGTAATATTTCTCCCTATATTTCCCCATGTTTCCCTAAGCACCCCCCACCCTCCCTCCCAACAGCATGGGAAACATGTGGGGCACTCCCCCATGAAACACTACGACGCTTCTCAATGTCCCGAGAAGAAACAGAAGGGTAAGAAACAGCAAATGAAACAAATTCCAACAAGCATTGAAGACTTAGGAGTGGTAGTGTCAACTGGTAGGCTTAATACAACCTTTACCATGGTGTCATCCCTTTCCATCAACAAAATGTCAGGTGTTGGGTGTTACCTTAACAGTGAAGCCTCTACACACATCCCTAAACAAATAATCTCTCATAACTAGAAAGAACAAGATAACAACATGAAAGTGGATTTTGGTGACAATGGAAAGTACCCAATAGTTGGATTTGGATCCATCCCATTACATGTGTGAAGCGGAGAAATATTGGATCCACAGGAGGTATGTATGACTAAAAAATTCCTTTTGGTTTCTTGTCTAGTGGATTTGAAGAAGAGGGTTGTTTTTTACCATCAAAAAGTAATCATTGAAAATATAAACCTTGATTCGAATCAATTGTTGGCTAAAGGAGTCAAGGAGGGTGGCCTTTATAAACTCCTAGCAAATCCCATAAGCAGATAGATTTCTTGACCAGCAATGAAAATCTATGTGAGCTCTAGCATAGTAGATTTAGTCTCCTAAACTATGGTTCCCTACCTCTTTTGAAGAAAATGATGGTTGGATTCCATGACTTCAAGGTCAAGGAGATAGAGAGGCATTCAAAGGATGTGAACTCAACAAGCATACTAAGGTTTGTTTCCCAAGAAGCACGCATATATTTCAAGGGATTATTGATTTAGTTCATTCACATATTTGTGATCCATTTCATCAACCTTGTAGAGAGGTAATATTCTAGTTTTAACCACCAAAAAATAATCATAAAATGTTTGAACCTTGATTCTAATCAAGTGTTGTCCAAAAGAGTCAAGGAGGGTGGCCTTTACAAACTGGTAGCAAATCCAAAGAAGCACAGAGATTTTTTGACCAGTAGTGACAATCTATGTGAGCTCTAGCACAAAATATTTAGTCTCTTAGTCTATGGATCCCTACTTATTTTGAGGAAAATGGTGGATGGATTCCTTGAATTCAAGGTCTAGGAGAGAGAAGTGTGCAAGGAATGTGCAGCCGATAAGCATGTCAAGGTTGCTTTCCTAAACATAAAATATAGATCTAGAGGGATTCTTGATTTAGTCCATTCAGATGTTTGTGATCCATGTCATCAACTTTATAGACATGTGATATTTATTATGTTACTTTCATTGATGATTTTTCCAAGAAAACTTAAATATATTTTAGGTATACCAAATATGGGGCCTTCAATAGGTTCCAAGAGTTCATAGATATTTTTGAGAACCAATCATTTAGGATAATCAAGGTGCTAGGATTGCATTATGGAGGCATGTATACCTCTAATGACTTTGATTCCTTTTTGCTAAAAGGCATGGATCAAGAGAGAGATGACAACGCTGTAAAAGTTTCAAAAGAATGGTGTTGCTGAGTGGAAGAGCAAGTCTATAGTAGAGACTGTTAAATATATGGTTCATGGCTTGGATTTACCCATGTTCGTTTGGGAAGAAGCTTGCTATATTGCAATCTACATACTAAATAGATGTCCATACAAGGTGTTGATGGAAAAAAACTCCCAAAGAAGCCTTCACAAGGGAGAAACCATATGTTTTTCATTTCAATGTGTTTGAGAGTATACTTTATATTCATGTTCAGTAGGAGTAGAAGATGAAGCTTGAACCCTCCAACTTGGAGGGTATTTTAGTTGGATACAATGAATCCTCTAAATCTTACAAGATATATGTTCCTTCTCAAAGGAATATAGTAGTAAGCTAAGATGTGAAGCTATATAATGATACATTGAATTCCAAGTTCCAAGAGCATCCAATATTAATTAAGGAGAAGAAAACACTTCCTACCTGTTGTGTTGATCTATATGTTTCAAGGATATCAGGTGCAATTAAGATAGGTTCCAGGACATGAATAGATATTCTTTTGCCATCCCATATATCCAAGAAGCCCAGGTGGCTTACACAGACACTGTAGCAGGAAACGGAGAAGGATGGTGCTTCATCTACTTCCATTTAGATAAGCCATCTTCCTAAATGGTTCCCTACTTATGTTGCATTGATGTCTTCCATTATTGATATAAAAATTTCTAGTTATGAGGAAGCAAAAATAAAGTAGGTTTGACAAGATGCCATGGTCAAGTGAAAATCCATCATGAAGAATGATGTATACAATATGGGAGTTAGTGTCAATACCAAAAAAAATAATGGTGTATTTTGGATGGCTATACAAGGTGAAACACGCGATAGATAGTAGCATCAATAAGTATAAGGATTGGTTCGTACTATCATAGCAAGAGGATTCTCCGAGAAAGAGGAAGTTGAATATGAGGAGATATTTCCCTCCAGTTTCCAATTAGAATTCTATCAAGAGATTTATGTGTTTAGAATCTATTTTTAGTTGGGAGTTAAATAATATTATGTTACGACAACCTTCCTTAATTACCTAATTGAGGAAAAAGTGTACACTTATCAGCCAAGAGGGCTTAATGCTTATAGGATAGACACTCATGTATATAGACTGAAGAAGGCCCTTTAAGGGATGAAGAAGGAACCCATGGCTTAATTATCTAGGATTTAAGAGTTCTTGTTAGCTTTGGTCTTTTCCAAAACTACTACACATCCTAGTTTTGATTACTTATTTGAGAGATCCAATCTACTTGTTCTGGTCTTACATGTAGATGATCGAATCCTTACAAGGAGTTCATAGAATCTCATTGCAAGGTGAAAGTTTGCAGTGGCATGAGAGTTGTACATGATGGACATTGGACTCCTACATTGTCTCTTGGGTCTAGAGGTATGGTGAGGTGTAGGTGAAGTTTTCCTTGGGAAAGCTACATAGTTGCGATCCTAAATAGGTTTCATGCAATGGATTGTAAACCCATGATCAGTCCTATGATTCAAATCTAAAGTCAGTTGCATGGTGACTTTAGATTTGGTAATCCTTCCTTGCATTGAAAGTTAATTGAATCTTATATGTATCTATCTAACCTTAGATTTGGAACTAATATAAATTCTACAATGAACACCTTGAGCCAGTTCATGGTTGAGATGAGGAGAATAATGAATTCACTAGATTTCTACAAAACTGTGTTGCAATAACTAAAGGGCATGGTATAGCTTTGTTCAAGATATCTAGAATATGCTAAGTTTATTTTACATGGATTTGTTGATTATGACTTTCCAAGAGATGCAGGCGGTAGGAAGAATACTTTAATATTATTTCAATTAGGGTTTCGAAGTGATATCCTAGCTCAGAAGGGGGAAGGCTTTAGTAGCATTAGTTCAGCTCAAACAAAGTATAATAGAGTACATGGCAGCTAGCACTGCGAATTGTTAAGCCATCTACCTTAGAAAGATGGTTGTAGAGCTGACATTCAAGGTGTTGGAGCTTACTATGATATATTATGACAATCAAATTTATATCAAACTATATAAGAATCAAATTTACATTACTACTTCAAACACATTGACATCAAGTACCATTTTCTCAATGATTGAGTTGAAAAGGGAGAAGTTCCTATAGATTATTCAGACAAATCAGTAGATTGCAAATATTCTGACAAATCCCTTGGCTGAAGGGAAGTTTGATATGTTCAAGGAGATACTTAGAGTAATTGAAAACCCTTTCCTCGGTAGGTGGGACTACTACAATATGTACCTCATACAGTATTCAACAATAGCCACATATTTGAATAACATCATAACCATGGTGCAGGAGTAGTTATAGAAGATTGGGGTACAAGTCCACCAAATTTAGATAGATCCTTCAGGTTATATCTCAGCTCTATATAAAGAGATAAGTCACCTTATTTTTAACTAGTAGATGGATTGGGATATGGGCACCTCTGAGTTCTAACTAAAGAACTGAGTTTAGTTATATTTTCAACTCACTTTTCCTATAACGAATTTTTCATGTTAAAAATTAATGAAAAACAATGACAAGTTTTGAGTCATCTTTTAGGTTCAATTTTTTGTTTTCTACACTGTGTTATATAGATTATTGCATCTAAAATTTAGAGATGTTTTGATAGGTTTATAGTTTATGCTGTTTTGATAGGTTTATTATGTTTCCCATGAATTAAAAAATTTAACACATTTACTGCAGCAAAACTTATTGAACCTTTCCAAAGGAATCAAACCAAGGTTGGTGATAGGACAACGCAATATTTCAACCAACTAATCTACCCAGCAGGGCTCACAAGATCAATTTCTTATTTAATAAAGTTTAATTTATTTTTCATGGTTATGCACGTTTAAGTATGTCCTTGTGGATGGCCAATTGATCAAGAGAAATTGTTATCCAAGACCATATGTACTTGATTCATTACAATTCATTTGTCAACAATATGATTGTAAATAACAACACTCGACAAAAAAATTAGGGGATTTCTTTTCGTATTTTTTGAGTTAACATAATGAACTAATAGGCTTCAAAGGATGGAAAATAAGAATAAAAATGCATAAATAACTTTACAAAGAAGCACTTACATGTATTATTTTCCCATAATACAACTCTCAGCCTCACACACACACGGAAGAACCACTAGCTTCACTTGATCATCACGATACGCACCCTGCTCATACAAAGCCACGTTAAAAATGAATCACAAGAACACAAGCCTTTATGTAGTCACTTCCCATAAGCATGAAAACTGCTATCAAATAATAGATTAGCTAAATCATCTAAGACACCTATAACATAAACCTTTTTCCTTGACAACCCATGGGAAGCAATCTTTTAAAAATTTTCCAATCAAACCAAACACATGTCATAAATATGCTAGAATGAACTCAAAAAAGAAAATGTTATACCAACAGATCATTGGTAACCTAGAAAACAAAATTGACAGTTAAGCTACCCACCAAGGTTCCCTTCTCCATATGGTATGTCCCACCTGCACGGCATGAATTTCAAAAGTATGAAACCAAGTGAAAGGAATGAGGCCAGATGCAAGTCTAGGGTGGCCTCAAGGGAATGTCAATGTATTTCCCTCAGACATGGTACCTAATCAGGTGCAAGTCTATCGTCATGTAGTCCAACTCCTTGGGGCATGTTTAATGAAGCACTTATGAAGAGAACAAGATGAAGAAAATATTTATGACTTGTTTGAGGGTATGCTAAAATGTAAATGAATCCCAAAATTAGGAGGATCCGATAGTGGTGCTAAAGGATTGTTTTCCAAAACCATTGAATCGTCATAATTCTCTAGAAGCTGATGGATAATTAGTCCAAGAGAAGCGAGGTAAAATTTACAATCCATGTGAGGGTAAGGTTGGGCTGATCCATCAATTTTTACTGTGTCCATCTATGATTGTGCATTGAATAAGGTTAATGCATTGGGTGCATTGAAAATAGCACAAGTCCTTCTAAACCGGGATCTAATATGCACCACCTCGATGTTTTGAATGTTAAAGATCCATACTTCAAGTTAATAAAAACGTGCCATATATCAAATATCGTGCCAAGGTTTGGATGAGTTTATGCTAATCGTAAGGTTTCTATGGGAAAATGAAAATCAATAAAAAAAAATGGAGATGAGGTATTGAAAAACTTGGCATCATCCAAAAAACAATATGTGGGGGATTATCAACTCGATAAATCTGCAACATCAGGAAAAATGGGCCAAAACTTAAGTCAAAACTTAGCAAACAAACACTCAAACTTGAAAAAAATTTCATCTTGCAAAACTCTAAAAATTAATAAAAATGGGAAGAAATAAAAAAATTTAAACAGTGTTCAACAATGACCATCCCAGAGTTTCTTTGAGACACTCCACCACCTATATAACAATATAGTGTTCAGTTCATCCTACATGTTAAGAAATATTTTGAAAATATATATGTAGCAACTATATAGTTTATTAACGTGCCCTGGTAACAAAAGTATCTACAACAATTGCATCACTTCTAGGAATATAGGAATGCAGAACAACAACACTAAAAATTATCCTTGAAACACCAAGATAAGCCCCAAAACCAAAAAAGAAAACACATGCACAATCCAATCATGGCAATCAGATCACGGTGTTAGGAGCCTGATTTATCCAACGAGTGCAACCACCCAATTCATTGATAACAAATTTAACTACCCAGTGAAGGATTTTCTATTAAAAAAAAAAACATCAAATCAATAACTGCTGGAACTTGATACCTAAGATAAGAACACTGACCATGCCAACATTGACTTATTAGGATATGTATCCGCTGAAAGAACTTCAGTGACTACGAGAATGACAACTTTGGGAGTTGGCTCCACGACTTTCCAACATCAAAAATTGGACATCAATATTATGCCCTTCCGAGATTGGATTGTGCAATAATATAATGGTGCAGTGCCCCGTTCCTGTAGAGAAGGATATATATATATATATATATATATATATATATATTTTGAAGCCTGTTGAAGGCCACCAATTTTCTTAAATGCAAGAAAGCACCAAATTTCTGGTTGGTTGCATGCAAATTTTGGAGATTTAGCCAAAGGAGGGCTTCTCAATATGCTTCTTGTGGGTGGCTCTAATGACCAGCGATTTTTTCAAAGGTTTTGTAAGGCAATTATTTGACATTGGCTTATATTGTATATTTGTATATATATGAGGAGCTTTGTAGCTAAATAAATCTAATAAGAAGGGATTTTTTTAAGGTTTTGTAAGGTAATTGTTTGGCATTGATTTATATGGTATATTGTATATATGAAGAGTTTGATAGCCAAACAAATCTAATAGGTAAATTAGATATGCATAAGGATTTTTCACATTATTTGAGATGTTTAGTAGTTTAGTAGTCACTTGGATGGTAATGGCTAGTAGCCATATGGATGTTGTTGAGTGGTTTTTATTTCGAAATCTATGTTTTTAAATTTTTTTAATAGTTTATTTGAAGTTTAAAAAACTAAGAAGGTAGTTAAGATGGTTTTTATGTTATATAGTTTTTTAAAATGGTATATTATGTATAATTTGTATGTGAAATTTAATTTTGAATATTAGTTTATGTAGTTAGGAGTTAAATGTCGAATTTTATATAAAAATTGGAGATGTTGTAGGTTTGAATTTCTTAATCCCTTCAAGATTAGGTTTTATAACTAGGGTCCAAAGTTTACTTTCATTTTTAATTTATATATTATGAGGAAATAGAGAAGTTAATTGTTATTAGAAACAACATAGATCCATCTTAACTCTAGATCTATCAAGTTCCCAAAGGGATTAAATTTATGAAGATGTAGACCTATTTTTAAGTGAAAAACTTAGAACGTCGGTATTTTGATAGATATATAATTGACTTGGTCAAATGTTAGATACCCGATGAAAAGTGAATGTTCATCATATATCTAATGAACATTCAATTATCGTTGGATATCCGAGCAACAATGAATTTTTTGGGCAACAAAAAGGAGCAATTCAGGATTTAAAGTAGCTTGACTTATGTTATTGACTTCTAAGTTCCTTTGTCCCTGTGAAATATGGTCTTTATTTGAGACACACTTTAAAATATTTTCAGACCTTCTTTTGACCTTTTCCAAAATTTCTTGATAGTCCTTATGTCAACTCCATCAAGTAAGATTTTTTCTTGGATTTATGAGGCTCGATCCATGCTAGTCTTCCTTTAGTAGATAAAAAAAAAAACTCTGAAATTTTTTCTTCTTCCTTAACTTTTCATTAAAGAGAACTCAGATCATCATCATGGAGATTTAGGCCATTCTTATTTTGTACCATAACTCAAATTAAAAGAACTTGGGTTGTGTTGTCTTAAATTCAAAATTATACTCAGAAATGAGATATTCTTAATCTCGACATGTTCTAGGGCTATAGTAACAAACCAAGACCCTTGGTCCTTCTCCTATAGCACATATATTTCGACCCTAATAGAATAGAGATAATGTTAGACCTATTCTAGGTCTTTTTCTTGAATAGGAAATTTATTTCCAACCATAGAAAGGCCTTCTTACAAACTCAACTTTTCGTGAATATGTTCTTCATAATTTTGACAAGATTTCAGAGACAATTTTGGAAATTGTTCCTAGCTTTGATATTATGTTGAAATTCGAATGCATAATGGAATTCCTTAACATGTTCATTTTTTATATATGTTTTTCATTTAGACATTACTTCTTTCATTAGGTCATGAAGCAATCATGCAAATACAATGCCCAAAAAGATAAGAGAAACTGGAAGTTAGATTGGAGGCTAGGGCAAAATCCACTAAGGAAAAACCCAACAATCCTTTCCTTAGAGATTCTTCATCAATAAGAGAAATCCAAGTCATATAAAAATTGACCACTTCATAGCCATTCTCCAAGTTTCACGTTGACCCTCCAAGCCTTCCAAGATAAGATGCCTTAAACTGTCCACAAATAAGTCTTGCATTGTTTCTATGCTTCATAAATACTTTGCATTGTTTTGTCATGATAGGCATGACAAGACAAGCTAAGTGCTAAGGCATGCCCATATGTGTTAGGTGTTAGAGTGTGGCGTGAACACATGTTAGGGAGTGTGAGGGCCAAGTGTGAGGGAAACACAAGGGAGCACTAGTTTCAAATGCATGGAAATGAAGTGTCAATGAGTTTCAAATGTGTTGAGGAAGTGACAAGGTGTGCTAGGCAGTTCCAAGGCATGCTAGAGTGTTAGGTAAGCATACCAAGATGTGCCAAGGGCCAAGGTATGACAATGTGTGCTAAGGAGTGTTAGGGAGTGCAAGGGAAACAAAAGGGAGTACTAGGTCAAAATGAATGGAAATGAATGAATAAGAGTGTGTGACAAGGAAGTTCTAGGTGTGCTAAGGAGGGAGTGATATGGTATGCTATGCAACGCTAAGTCACACTAGAGTGTCAGGGTGGCATGCATCCAAGATGTGCTAGGTTCCAGGGTGTGCCAACATGTTCTAGGAAGTGTTAGGGAGTGTCAGGGAAACACAAGGGAGAACTAGGTCAAAATGCATGGAAATGAATTAATAAGAGTATTATGTGACAGGGAGTGTCAACGAGTTATGGGTGTGCCAAGGAGGGAGTTACATGGTATGCTAGGAAGTGCTAAGTCATGCTATAGTGTTAGGGATACATGCAACCAAGATGTGCTAGGTGTCAAGGTGTGCCAACATGTGCTAGGAAGTGTTAGGGAGTGTCAGGGAAACACAAGGGAGCACTAGGTCAAATTAATGCATGTAAATGAATGAATAAGAGTTTTTGATAGGAAGTGTTAGTGAGTTCCAAGTGTGCTAATTAGGGAGCCACAAGGTATGTTAGGTAGTGCTAAGGCATGTTAGGGGATAGAGAAACATTCAAAGATGTGTCAAGTGCTAAGGTGTGCCAATGCATGCCAGGGAGTGTTATGGAGTGTCAGGGAAACACAAGGGAGTGCTAGTTTCAAATGCATGGAAATGAATAAATAAGAGTGTTAGTGATTTCTAGGTGTGATAAGGTATGCTAGGTAGTGCTAAGGAATTCTAGAGTGGGTGACATGCCAAGATGTGATAGGTGTCAGGGTGTGCCAATGCATGACAAGGAGTGTTAGGGAGTGCAATAGAAACACAAGGGAGAACTAGCTCAAAATGCATGGAAATGAATGGATAAGAGTGTGTGATAGGGAGTTTTAGTGAGTTCCAAGAATGTTAAGTAGGGAGTGACAAGGTTATGCTAGGTAATGCCAAGGCATGCTATAGTTCTAGGGAATTTCAAGGAGTGCTAGGGTGTGATAGGGAGTGCCAAAGCCTGCCAAGGAATGCAGGCGATGCTAACATGTGATACATAGTACCAAGGGATTGTTACACATGCAAGTGTTAGGGCGTGTCTAGATGTAAACTATGTTGATTAGTTGTTTTATGGCCACGGTTGGATGTGAGCCTTGACTTGGCAACCTGTTAAATGGGATGAATTGAGATTGGACATGAGTATCTTAACATGAGTTATAGATAGTTCTTATGTGAACAAGGCATAGTCTATTTGTAGTAGTTGTAACTTGGTCAAGTTGTTGTAGTCGAGGTAGGACTCGATTGGGTTCCCAAGTCTCAAAAAAAGTGAGGGTTGCTGTGAGGGCTTGATAGCTAATGAGTGTCAAGGCATGCCAAGGAATGAAAAGGTGTGAAAACACATGTCAGATAGTGTCAATGCATGTTGAGGAGTGTTAGAGAGTGCCATGGGAACACAAGGGAGAACTAGGTCAAAATGCTTCTAAATGAATGAATAAAAGTGTGTGCCAAGGACTGTTAGTGAATTCCACGTGTCCCAAGGATGAAGTTCTTTAGGAGAATTTCATGGTTGTGATAAGATGTGGACAAAGAAATTTTAGAGAAAGGGAGACTTTGGGTTGGGCACAACATTGCTTTTCCAATGACTTGGTTGGGTTCCGAAGTTGCAAAAAAAAGCTATCTATGAGGGCATGACAACTAGGGAGTGCCAAGGTGTTCCAGGAAATGCCAGGAAGTACTAACACATGCTAGATAGTTCCAAGGCATGTTAGGCATCCTAATACATGGCAAGTGGTAAGGCATGCCAATATGTGATAGGAGACAAGGTGTGGTGCCAACGCATTCTAGGGTGTGTTAGGGAGCCATGTCTTCATAGCTTGTTAAGTTGTATGATTTGAGATTCAACATGAGTAGCCTAAGATTAGTTGTAGGAAGTTCTTAGGTGAACTAGGAATAGTCTAGTTGTAGTAACTATAGCTTAGTTAAGTTGTTGTAGTTGAGGCAGGATTTGGTTGGGTTCCCAAGTTGCAAAAAAAGTAAGGGTAGTTGTGAGGGAATGATAGCTAAGCAGTGTCAGGGCATGCTAAGGAATGAAAAGGTGTGCTAACACATGTGAAGTAGTGTGAATGCATGTTGAGGATTGTTGGGGAGTGTGAATGCATCACAAGGGAGAACTAGGTCAAAAAATCTGGAAATGAAGGAATAAGAGTGTGTACTAGGTAGTGTCAGTGAATTCTAGGTGTCCCAAGGATGAAGTGTCCTAGGATAATTTTAGAATAAGACTTGCAGGAGGAGATCCTATGATTGTAATAAGGGGTTAGAAAAAAGTAGTTTCAGACAAAGGGATACTTTGGGTTAGGCACAACACTAGTTTTTCAATGACTTGGTTGGGTTCCCAAATTGCAAAAAATATAAGGCTATCAATAAGGGCATGATAACTAGGGAGTGCCAAGGTGTTCCAGGGAATGCCAAGAAGTGCTAACACATGTTAGATAGTTCCAAGGCATGTTAGGCATGTGAAGACATGTGAATATGTGTCAGGTACTAGGGTGTGGCAGTAATGCATGCTAGGGAGTGTTAGGGAGTGCCAGGGAAACACAATGGAGCACTAGAGTCAATTGCATGGAAATGAATGAATAAGAGTGTGTGATAGGGAGTGTTAACAAGTTCCAAGTGTGCTAAGGGGGGAGTGACAAGGTATTCTAGGTAGTGCCAAGGCATGATAGAGTGTTATGGAAGCATGCCAAGATGTACCAAGTGCCAAGGTGTTCCAAGGGGTGTTAAGGAGTGTTAGTGAATGCTAGGGAAACTAAAGGGAGCACTAGGTCAAAATGCATGGAAATGAATGAATAAGAGTGCGTGACAGGGAGTGTTAATGAGTTCTAGGTGTTCTATGGAAGGAGTTACATGGTATGTTAAGCAATTCTAAGGCATGCTATAGTGCTAGGAAAACATGTGACCAAGATGTGCTAAGTTCTAGGGTGTGCCAATGCGTGCTAGGAAGAATTAGGGAGTGTAAGGGAAATACAAGGGAGAACTAGGTCAAATTAATGCATGGAAATGAATGAATAATAGTTTGTGACATCAAGTGTCAGTGAGTTTTGGGTGTGCTAAGGAGGGAGTGACAAGTTATGTTGGGAAATGCTAATGTATGATAAAGGCCAAGGAAACATGCCAAGATGTTCTAGGTGCTAGGGTGTGCCAACGCATGCCAAGGAGTGTTTGGAAGTGCCAGGGAAAAACAAGGGAGCACTAGTTTCAAAAGCATGGAAATGAATGAATAAGAGTGTGTGACAGGGAGTGTCAGTGAGTTCTAGGTGTGCTAACATGGGAGTGAAAAAGTATGCTTGATAGTGCCAAGGAATGCTAGAGTGTCAAGGAGACATACCAAGATATGCCAAGTGCCAGAGTGTGTCAATACATGTTAGGGAGTGTTAGGGAGTGCCATGGAAACACTAGGGATAACTAGATCAAAATGCATGGAAATTAATGAATATGGGATTGTGATAGGGAGTGTCAATGTTTTTTAGGTGTGCTAAGGAGGGAGTGACAAGGTTATATGCTAGGAACTTCAAAGGCATGCTAGAGTGCCAGGGCATATCAAGGAGTGGTATTGTGTGCTCAGCAGTGACAAAGAATACCAAGGAATGTAAGGGATGCTAACATGTGCCACATAGTACCAAGTTATTCTAAGATGATTCAGGTGATATGGCATGTCAAGATGTAAACATAATTGTTTTACTACCACGGTTGGATGTGAGCCTTGTCTTGGTAACTTGTAAATGGGGTGAGTTGAGATTGGACATGAGTAGTCAAAGATGAGTTATCGGTAGTTCTTAGGTGAACAAGGAAAATGTTTAATTTCCACAACATATGAGAATATGGGTTTGGTATTAGAATATTTGATGCAAACACACTCAAGTACCACAACACATCTACTTTAATGCACAACAAAATATACACACATCAGGTAATCAACTAGTGCACATGACAATTTTTAACTTTTTCAAACCCTTCTTCATTATATTACAAACTATAATACAACATGCTAGAGCTCCTGTACTAAGGATCGTGGCCCTTTACAATCATAATGATACAAGGAATACACCTAGGGTTTGGTGTTATTCCTTTCATAACCAATCTATCCTTAACGAGACAACACTTGACCTACTTATTGATGGTGGCCACACACTACCCTTTCAGTCCACATGTCATGAACACATTTGGAAGGTCCTCTTTCCTCCCATTCTGCAACTCCTCAAGCTACCTCTATCCATGATCTAAACGCCTTTAGGTTAGTGAACTCGTCTCAACAAACTCTGCCCTTTGGATGACTCCTTTGTCCTTCAAGATATGTAACACTTAGGGTCTTCGATAAACTATTCACAACTTCATTTTTGAACATCTCTTTGATCTACCCACGCTTTCCATACTACTGCTCCAATATGACAAGTCTAGGGCTATGGAGGATGCCCTTATTCTCACTAAATCAATACTCTACAATACAGTGAACTAGTTGGCTGGCCCACTTGACTACCACTGTAGTCCTTCAAAGTATGCACATCCTTAGGCCCAATATACCTACCCTACTACCACTCTTGTTGTCCTTCAAAAGTACAAGACTTAATGATATTCTTTGAAAGTCATCTAACAACCCTCCAACTGTACATGGACTACCATAAATGAGCCCAACCATAGTCAATTATTTTACTAATATAGGGCCCACAACACTACCCTCATCTAGGGATCTTCAAATTTTCCACCTAACAATTATTTTATTCCTCTCAAAATCATTGTTCTTGTGTAGAAATTTCTTTGTTTTTCAATCTATGAATAGATCTGAACTACTCCTCTGATCATCCTTCTAATAATTTGTAGATGATTGAACTAGGGTCTCAAATCAACCACTAACAATCCACTGACTAATTGTTTATAGGTTGCTTCAGATATTTGTCAAAAACTCTATGGACAGTCCACCAAAATTAACTCCTCTTCATGTCAATCCATTCTTCATATGGCACATTTATTCTACTCAGGTTCCACCCTCCTTTCTATCTTCTATCTCCACACATACTTCTGCAAACCATCTTCCATATTTGCGGTCTATATTGTAGAGATAAACCTCAGTCTAATGGTGATAATCCCCCTTCTTCTACAAAGATTTGTGATAGTCTTAAGGGCATACTGTATGGAATAAACATGCTAGGAAACTTCCCTAAATAGGGCATTATACTTTTGTTCTAATTTCTTTAGGACAAACCTTATCCACCCATAGCAAAAAAAGAAATTCTTTCCTCCATAAGAGACTCGACCTATATCATATGGATCCATAGATTCTGGGAAATTCTCTGTCTAAATCTTGACATGAACTTTAGATCTCTACGATCCTCAAAACAAGGTTGCCTTAGCCAATATTACACATGCAACTACTTATGTTCTAGCCCTAAATTCTAGTGCAAGACCTCATCTATTTTTGTTGGTCTTTATCACAGACCTTGCGACCTACTAACCACCACAAGTCAGGGTCTGAACCCTCTCTGTTATTTCAGAATTTGATGTGGCATTCACATAGAGACACCACTGAAATCACATGCCCAAATTCTCATGAGAAATATCTCTTGAGCTCGATAACATAAGAGAACCAACGATATTCCATCCTACTTCTTGGCTTGATCCCATTAAGATATGTGACATTCTTTTGAACCCTTACATGATGATCTTACTCTTGGTGGATGATCATGGCATCCCTTTAGCAGCCCTTACTCGACCCTCTAACTTGGTCTACATTAGGATTACATATCTCCTGGCCTCCTTGATCAAATGAGCTCCTTCTCTCTCGATGTTATTCCCTTCATCCAAACGCCTCATTAAATAGCTTTCCCTAGGCCTCTTAGGAACCCTCTAGAACTTGCGGGTTTTATCCACTTAGACCTTATGAAATATTAATTTTCCTTTTTAATTTTTTTTTATATCTAAACCCCATCATGGGTCCAAATCCCCTTCACTTGGGTTATTTCCCACAAATCATTTTGTGACCAACTCACACAAACCCATATCACTAGGCTTTTGGAGTACCTCCCAAGCTACACAATTCAACAACATAGTCTAGTTGTAGTAATAGTAACTTGGTCAAGCTCTTGTAGTAAAGCAAGGAATTGGTTAGGTTCCCAAGTTGCAAATTAAGTAAGGGTAGTTGTGAGGGAATGATAGTTGGGGATGGTCAGGGCATGCTAAGGAATGAAAAGGCATGCTCACACATGTCAAACAATGTAAATGCATGTTGAGTGTTAGGGATTGTCAAGGCATGACAAGGGACAACTAGGTAAAATGCATGGAAAGGAATGAATAAGAGTGTGTGCCAAGGAGTGTCAATGAATTCAAGTGTGCCAAGGATGAAGTGTGTTAGGAGAAGTTTAGAATAGGATTTGCAGGAGGCAAACCTATCGTTACGATAAGGGGCTTAACATAGAAGTTTTAGATAAAGTGAGACTTTGTGTTGGGCACAACATTGTTTCACTTTAATTAGCTAACATTTTTATATGAGATGTGTCACACTTTGGTCGCATGCCCATGTTTTAAACTATTTTATATAATTACATATTTTACATTATTGTGTATAAGTTTTTGGGTACTCAACTTGTGTCAGATTATATCGTGTGTGTCTTGTGCATCTTGTGGTTCTTGCAAACTCTCAGTTAATTCTCCTCCTGTTTATATGAATTGGGCATACATGTGAAATATTTCATTTGTAAGATATGTTGCTTAATTGTTTTATGACCATGGCTAGATGTGATCCTTGTCTTTATAGCTAGTTAAGTGGGACAAGTTGATCTTAGACATGTGTGGCCTAAGTTGTGTTATAGGAAATTATTAGGTGAACAAGGCACAATCTACTTGTAGTAGGTGTAATTGGTAAAGTTGCAGCGGCTAAAGCAGGCCAATGTCACATGAACTGTAGTAGCCAAGGACTTGATTGGGTTCCCAAGTTGTGAAAAAATGTAAGGCTAGCTAGTTGTGAGAGCATGAGTGCTAAGGCATGCTATGGAATTCTAGGACATGCTAACATTGCCATATAGTGCGAAGGCGTGTCAAACATTCTAAGTGTGACAAGTTCCAAGGCATGCCAAGATGTGAAAGGGTGTGACAATGCATGTTAGGGACTGTCAAGGCAACAAAAGGGAGAAACAAGTTAAATTACAAGGAAATGAACACATAAGAACGTTAATAAGTCATCAATTTACCTTTTCCAAGAGGGGCACACTAGGTGACAATAGGCATCAAGTGCCAAGTCTTAATGCATTCTAAGTGCCAAATATTCCTTTGTTTATTCTCACCTATCTTCCAATAATTTATCTCAAATAAATTTAATATTAAACCATGTGAAAGCCTACCAAGGCATATCAACACATTCCACACATGTTAAGACTTTCCAAGCGCTAATATGTTCCAAGTGCCAATGTGTGTCAGGGAGTGTTATGCATGACATGAAGTGGAAGGGCATGTCGAAGAGTACTAAGGTGTGCTAGAGAGTGCCAATGTAAGTTGAGGAGTGTTAGGGAGTACTAGGACAACACAAAGGATCAGTAGGTAAAAATGCATGGAAGTGAATGAATATGAGCGTGTGTCAAGGAGTGTCAATGAGTGTTATTTATCATGCCAAGGAGAGAATGAAAAGGTATTCTAAGAACAAGTAAGGCATGTTAGGGAATATCAGGGCATGTCAAGAAGTGCCAGAGTGTGCTAGGGAGTTCGAGGGTAACATGTGCCAAATAGTTCCAAGACATGCTAGGTGCTAAGGCATGTTAGGATGTGCAGGGTGCCATGGTATTCCAATGTGTGTAAAGGAGTATCAAGGAAAAAAAAGGAAGAACCAAGCTAAAATACAAGGAAATGAACATATAATATGGTTAATAAGTCGAGACTTTATCTTTTTCAAAAGGGGCATGCTAGGCACACAAGTAATAGGTTCTAATACATGTGAAATGCCAATGTGTGCCAAGTGCTATTATATTTCAATTCATTCCAAGGGGTTACATGGCATGCTATGGACTACAGGGAATGCCAATGCATTCTAGGAGAGTGCTATGTTGTGTTAGGGCATGCCAACATGTGTGTGGGTGTCCTTGTCATGGCAAGATGTTCTATGTACAAAGATCTTCCAAGACATGCGAGGTGTCAAGGAATGTTATTGTGTGCCAAAGCATGCGAAGGTGCTTGAGGAGTGCTAGGTAGCTCTCATTAATAGAATTGACAGAGCTTGATTATGTATTAAATAATATAGTTCCTACACACACTATTGGAACTTTATCTAAATAGAATTTGATAAATAATAAACCTAATAGAGATGAATAATGTGTTGACTCATTGGAAAACTATATTCTCATTACTTGAGGGAAATGATTCACACTATATACTTCTTAACAAATTGAATGACTCTAACCACTATGGCTTTAGACACATAATGAAAAAGACTCCAAAAAAATGGTATTAAATCATTATCTTTTGACAAAAAATATAATAACAAGCACATAACGTCATCAAAAAATCATTGGAATGATCAATGATGATGAACAATTTTTTACCATCACCAAAAGTATCCAAAAAGAGCATTAGTGAGGGTCAATAAATGATCATTGCTGGAAGCGTAACCAAAGAGATAATTAGTGATGGGCCTTTAACAACCCTCACCAAGAGTGTCATTGAAAATGGACTTGGTGACAAACCTTAAAGGACCATCACTATATACACTTACAACAATGTTTTTTAAGGACCGTCACCATATGTGACATTGGTGACGGACCTTAGAGGTCCGTCATAGGCATGACCCTCACCAATGACACTTTTTGTTGTAGTGAGATCTACAAAAAAATCAATCACAATAACCTCTCAAAATGTGGAACAAGAAATAGAGATGTTCGATGTCCCATCCACTCACGGGATACAAATTTCTTCCACCACTAGTAGGGGTGATTTTAGGGGTGAATGTTCGCCCTTTGGTGAAATTAAGGGGTTTTAAATTTTTAGTGGGAAAATATTTTATATCATAGTACATTTTTACAAATCACCTCAAATAGCCCACCTTATTTTAAGGGAGAGGGTAAAAAAGGTAAATTTAGCCCTTGAAATTAGGAGTTACAACCTTCCATTCCTATTTTCAAGAATAGGTTTTATTTAAGTGAATCCTATGGGCCAAAGGCCCAAATACCATATTTATAAAAGAGGTATGATAGATTAATAAAGATATAAATAAATGATAGGTATGGTAAATAAATAAAGCATAATTAATAAAAATATAAATAAATGAGAGGTATGGTAAATAAATAAAGCATTTTTTATGTTTACTCCATAAGTCACCTTATATACATGAAAGGGTGTAAACAAATAAAAATATAAGTAAAATGGAGGTATGGTAAATAAATAAAACGTCTTTTTATACTTACTCAAAAGGTATTGTAAATAAATAAAAATATAAATAAACTAGATGCATGGTAAATAAATAAACCTCTTTTTATATTTAGTCCATAACCCTCGTTCTATTTATGAAGGCTCAAGAAAGAGGTTTTATTTAAGTGAATCCTATGGGCCAAATACCATATTTGTAAAAGAGTATGGTAAATTAATAAAAATATAATAAATAAGCGAGAGGTATGGTAAACAAATAAAACATTTTTTTATATTTACTCCATAAGTCACATTGTATTTATGAATGGTATGGTAAATTAATAAAAATATAAATAAACGAGAGGTATGGTAAACAAATAAAACATTTATTTTTTATTTTTTATATTAATACCATGCAAAAAAACATTATTAACCATAATATTAGTATTAATAAAAATAAAAATGGCACATGGTATTGACCCATGGTATTCACCAAAAAAGCACATGGTATTGACCCATGGTATTCGCTTGGAATGTAGCCTATTTAAATGGGGGAATTAAACTAGAATAGATCCATCTTTACTCTGGATTTACTAACCCCCGAGAGGTATCAAATATCGTGATATGCAAACTAGCATAGAGTGAAAAAATATTTGATCCGATCAAGAGTAAAAATGGATGTTGTAATTTAATGTATGTTAAACATTTTAGCTTGGTTAAATAAAAATCAACTATTAATTTTATCAATTTTTATAAATTACTAATAGTAATTTTTAAGCTCCAGGTTTATGATAACCATGGTATTGACCCATGGTATTCATGTGATCATAGACTATTGAAAGGGGAAATTCTATCTTAGATCCATCTTAATTCTCGGTCTACCAAGTGCTCAGAGGGATAAATAGATTTCATCCCCCTAAGAGTGGTAGATGTGGAGTTAAGATGGATATAGGTTGGTTTTTAAGATAATGAAGATATTAAATAGACTTAGGAAATTATATTGTAAAAACATCTTAAGGTGAATGGTTAAAGCATAGACATTGGACAAGTATATTTGTATACTTCTGTTTTAAACTAAAACAAATCCAGGGCTAAAAGAATGGATTGATTGCACTAGTCATCCTTCTATAACTTTCCAACATATGCTGGAGTAAACAGATTGTAATTTGGGTAATTTTCCTAATTGCAAACGGGAACATACTTGTGTATTGGCAGGGTGGTTACGAGGTCCCTAGAAGTGGAGTAAACAGATTGTAATTTGGGTAATTTTTCTAATTGCAAACAGGAACATACTTGTGTATTAGCAGGGTGGTTATGAGGTCCCTAGAAGTGATGAATTTGAATTTTTCTTGGTTTTATATATAGTATTAGGTTTTTTCTCATGCTTTCTGTGAATCGCACAGGTGAATTTTATCTTACACCCCTATCGATATGTAATTTCGTAATTTTGATTTCAAAAGATATTTTAAAGAAATGCAATGATTTCATTTGTGTATTCAATAAACACAAGATTTTATAATTGAGTAAAATATTTGCCATGCCTGGTGAGAGATTCGCCAAAAAATTATATATACATATCATATTATTGATAAAATCTCCTTCCATTTTTCCTATATACCATGGATATTCGCCCATTTATTATACATGTAAATTTAGGGGGGGTTCTTAAAATTTTTCCTGGTACAAACTAAGTTTCCTATTGCTAGGCTTACTTGTAGCACATAAAGAACATCCTCTTATGAAACAAGAAACATAATCCAACATGTGTGGCCAATAACAATACCTCCGAAGATTCGCTATTGTCTTGCCTACACCAAAATATCCAGCAACCAATGAAGTATGTGTCTCCTTTATGATATTGTTTCTTTCTCCCTGTGGAATACATAACTTGCCCAAGTGATACAACAAACTGTTATGTACATGATAATCCAACGCTTCAATTTGATTTCCTTGACTCAAGCTTGCATATACTTCTTGAAAGTCACTATCATTTGTATATTGTTCTATGTAGCTTTCATGCAAAACAAAATTATGCTTGAGTATAACAGATGAATTTACAATAGGCCTTGAAAGCATATCAACTACCTTATTGTAGATTCCCTTTTTATACCTGATAACCAAATGAAATTGTTGTAGAAAACCCATCCATCTGAAATGTCATGACTGCTGCAACTTTGACTATAACTGTAAGTACTACAATGGTTGATGGTAAGTATGGATGATGGTCTCCTTACCCACAAATAGTGCTTCCATTTTTTAACACTTTTTACCAATGCATAAAGTTATTTTTCATAGGTGGGATAGTTAGTTACAACTCCATTAAAGATTACAGAATGAAATGAAATGGGCTTGCCATGCTGCAATATAACTACTCCCATGGCATAATCACTTGCATCCATTTGAATCTCGAATGGTTGTCTAAGATCCGGAAATACCAATACCAGTGCTGAACTTATCTTTTGCTTCAAAGAATCAAATGCTTTATGCTGTACATATCCCCAACGGAAGACTTTCTTGGCACTTGTCAATGCATGTAATGGAGCTGCAATGGAAGAAAAATTAGCAATAAACATTCTCCAATATTGTGTTGCCCCTAAAAAGCTTCTTACATTTGTAACTGTATTAGGCTTGGGCCAATTCAAAATGACCTCAACCTTAGAGGGGTCGATCTTCAGCTCACCTCCTCCAACAATGTGCCCCAAATACACTAAAAACGTCTCACCAAATTCACATTTCGACATCTTTAAAAACAATTGTTCTTTTCTCAAGAAATCTAGTACTTTGTTTACATGCATGACATGTTCATCGCTGCATTTTTTGAATATGAGTATATAATCTAAGTACACAATGACAAATACATCTAGAAATGGTCTCAATACATCATTCATTACCCTCACGAAAGTAGTTGGAGCATCTGTAAGACCGAAAGGCATAACAAGCCACTCAAATAATCCTTGTTTAGTTTTAAATGTTGTTTTCCAAATGTCTTATTTAGCTATCCTAACTTGATGATAGCCACTTCATAAGTCTAACTTAGTGAAATACTTTTCATATCTCAACTGATCAAGAAAATCATCAATTCTTGGGATTGGATAATGATTCCATGATTTTGTTCAGTGCACAAAAATCCACACACATGCACCAAGCTCCATCCTTCTTTGGCACCAAGACAATGGGCAAACCACATGGCGAAGTAGATGGGCATATGATACCTTTGCTTAGAAATTCTTGAATTTAATTAACATTCAATACATGCCTATGTTCAGAAATGGAACATCCTATTGCAACTAAATCTCATGTTGAATTCCCCTCTTGGGAGGTAACCCCTTTAGTTCTTGAAAAATATCACCGTGCTTGCTTACCACATCAAACAAGTTAGATTTCAATTTATCATCACAACCTTCAAAAGATTCATAATCAATATCATTTTTTTTTCTTGATCATGAGAAGTGAAAAATGTTTACTTGCATTTACTAGTCTCTTCATCTACCCTGCACTAACCAAAGAAATGATCATGTTTTTGCGATGGGCTCTCACAATGTACTCCACCCCATTCTTGAGAAATATGTATTTTTTATCATGGCGATAAAATACTGCTTTCATATCTTACAAATAAGGACTACCCAAAATGATCCCTGAGATGTCAAGTGGAACTACATCTAACTCAACTTCATCAATGAACTTTTTAGTAATGGTGAACTTGAATAAACACTTCCTTGTAACCTATAAGTTTGCATTGTTAACTATCCAAACGAACGGATATGGCTTATGATGAGGTACAGTTTCAAGGTTTATTTTTTTAGGAAGTATTCTGAAATCAAGTTTGATTGTGACCCACTATCAAATAATGCATCAATATTTGTATGATTTGAAATCACTCTTACATGAAACAACTCTATTCTTGACTCTTCATTTGGAATGTTGTTTTGACTATGTGAGGAAATAGTGCTTGCAACAGTTTCTTTCCCCTTTGTAACCATGGCTGAAATCTTGGTCTCATCACCAAAATCTGAACTAAGGTCATGTTGTGTGGTAGCGATCGTCTTTTGTGTTCCCTTATTGTTTTGTTTCTTAGGCCTTAATTCGAGAAGCAATTTCCAACAGTGGGCTTCATCATGCCCAGCTTTGGAACAATGTTGGCATAGGGTTTTCTCCCCTTCTTTCTTCACACTTGCATTCTTCTTTCCCTTCCATTTTCCACCCTTCTCTTTATCCTTGCCCTTGAATGACTTCTTCTTAATACCCTCTTCTTGAATGTTCTTTCCTCTAGATTCAAGGTGTGTGGCTTGCACACATACCTCATCTACATTGTTTTGATTGAATATAAGGATAATTTGTTTCAAATAGGAATATAAAGCCCCAATATATTTCATCCGTGTATCTTGGGAATTCAAATTCACTCCTAACAATAAAGCCCTTTTCCTAAAATCTTATGTATAATCTTGGACTGTTTGGCCTTTGAGCTGTCTAAAATTTTGACAACTCATAATGCCTTTTTGCATATAGGCTAAAGGATAAAACTGTCTTTTAATTGCATAAATAAATTCAACCCAAGTAATGGATATCTTACCATGGATTCACATTTCTTCTTCAGTCTTTTCTTCCCACCAAACTAATGTTGCTCCTTCTAGCCTCAATGAAGCCAACTAGATAATTATGTCATCTCCTTGAAGGTTTGAAATTCTACAGTATACCTCCAACTATCAAATCCAGTTGTCCAAGTTTTTTGCATTCACCTCTCCATTTTACATGGAAGTTCGAATTTAATGTCCAATTTAATTAAGCGAGTATTTCCTTTTAGGGTTTTTGAATGAGTATGGGCAATTTTAGTGGTGTTGGTGGAAGATGATGTTGTGTGAGATGATGAAGATGATGAGGATGGTGGAGATGGAGCTGGATTCCTCTAAGCATCCTTGTCCATGTGGAGGTTTAGAACTCTCTCCAACCATTCTAGTGTTCCTCTCTTCATAGAGGACTTTAACCATCTCAATTAAAGTGAAGAAATATTTCTTGAATTATTCTTCTTCTTAAGAAGGATCTTCAGGGTCTCTTTCTCTAGACATAATGGCTATGGATTTAGGCTCAAAAATTGGTACTACTTGTACCTCTTCAATCTCAATTGAAGGAAAAACACGAGGAGTTTCAAGTGCAGCTAGAATTGGAACTTTGGGTGGTGGATATTGTGGCCTTGTGGCTCTCCTTTCTTTGGGCATTACCTCTGGAGTTGCAACCAATAGCTTCCATTCTCCTTTCTACAACTTTAACCTTGTAAGCATCGCAACTTTGCAACCATTAAAACCCTAATTTCACAAATCAAGCAATCAAGAAATTCAACCTTTCCTATAATACCAACTTGATCATTTTTTTATTGTTAGTTTATGCTATGCTAATATCAATTATAGATTTCTAAAAATGTGCTTGCATATTTCTTCTTGTACTGAGGTTTCATTAACTATTTGTGGATGTAATCAAGTAAATTTTCTTAAGTTTCAAAATACATTCATGAGAAAAATAGCTTCAAACACAAATACTAAACAACAGACATTCAAAGTGTAGCAAACCATCAAAGAGACACTTTAACATAGTGTTTTGATGAAAAAGTTCATGCCACCTGGGCTACATCTCCTTGGTCCAGCTTCCATGGCTTGTGCTTCTGTATTAGCTCAATATGGAAAAAATATTGTTTTACAAAGCTCTGTGGCTCCTGATACCTGAGCCAATGTGTTTAGAATGTCCAAATTAGCCAATAACACCTCTTCCTGAGTTCAATTTAGTCAAATTACCTTCTCTATGACTCAGAGAGTCTTTTCCTACAATTTCTCCTCTAATTCTGGAATGACTCTAGTTAGCCTCGCTAAATGTGGAGGTAGGCCCGAAATTGGGGGCACCACCAAACTTCCACCAGAATAAACTTAGAGCTAATTAAATAAATCTAGATTTATTAACTTAAACCCCGTGATTATTTTTAACCAAGATCGTAACATCCGACAGTTTTGATGTAGTGTTCACATGCGGTATTTATATCGCATTAATTGTCGGAGCTAGAGCTGTCGGAGTGCTTAACCATTAGGGGTTATTGAAATTGCGTTCACATGTGGTAACAACAAATGTTAATGTTTGGAACTGTCCATCAGTGTTAATTGTAACCTTAACTACGTTGTGGTGTTCACATGTGGAACCATTGTGGACATTGACTGTTGCAGTGTGGTGAACTGTCTGCCAGGTTAACTGTAACTGTTTGCAGTTTGTAACAAATGCATTCACATGGGGGAGGGCTGGCCCTCCCCTAACCACCCAACTCCTAACCATTTCACTTTAAATAAATGCGGAGAACATACATGGTAAGAACCATGGTGGTAGCAGAGGTGGTTAAGGTATGTGTATTGTATGCCGGAGGTCGTGGATTTGACCCCACCCTCCACCATAAGAAAAATTCCACTGTGTCGAGATTATCAAGGCCTTTGGGTGGTGCCACATGGTGGCCTCCGGGCTTGCCATGTGGCATTCTTCCATTGGTCCTAAAATAAACCAATAAGAATGCACCAACACACCACATGTATGGCCAATGAAATGATCCCACTTATCCATCTGTGATTCACCATTGACCACCGTTGACCATGCCTAGTCATCTACCACGTCAGCAGTATGGACTGTTGACTATGCAGTGACTGTGCATTTTTTTATACATTTTTTCATGTTTAGCAAAGTGATCAGAACGCAATAACTTTCTCATACGAACTCGGTTTTCGACGAAATGAGTTTAGTTAGGATTGTTTTTCCTAGACGAATGCGGTCATGTAGGTTTTGAGCCATTCTGAGAACTTTTATTTTTGAGCTAAATACTTAGCACCTGATCAATTTTCTTCTTGGGTATTTTAGATATCTATTCGAGTGGATGGTTATTTATTTAAGCTTAGACATCTAGGCAAGTTTGGAACCTTCAGTGGGTCTATAGCCTTTTTGTTTCCTGGACCTATTAGTTTTCGTGGTCCTATTGGTTTTCGATCAATATAATAAGTCCACATCAATGTGGCAAAGCTAGGATGGGGATTGGTGAGAGAGGATAGCATGAAAAACTTCAATTGAAGGATCCATGACAATTTGAGGTTGTTGACCCTATCCTATCCCATGCTCCTAGTACTGACAAGCCTATCCCTACTCAAGATTTATTTGGTAGTCAACTCAAACACATCAATTTTTTTTGGTCAGCTTGGTAGAGATTGGCACAATGATAGGGACGTGATTATTGCCTTCATGAATGATCTGCAGAGAAAATAATGGCATATGAAAGACAAATTATCTAGCCTACAAAAAGGGAAGTGGCACCTGCAAGAGAAACTAGATATATTTGAAGGAATATTGGCCCACTTGGAGAAACACGTGCATTGTGACTTCAAGCCTTGTTTAGTCAATTTAATGTTCTTAAATTGTAAGTATAAATTATCGACCAGGGCAAGTACACTGATGAAATGCAAGTGCATTGTATGTGCTAGAAGTCTTTTATGTCGTTAAGGTGATTATGTTATCGTTGTCCAAGTTAATGTCAAACTCTAGAATTACTGTTGATATGTTGTTATTATCTATAGTAGGATGTTATTCCTAAGATTTTATTGTTAATTGATTATCCTAAATGTTATCTCTAGAATTAGTTCTGATTGAATTGAGTTTTTAGAATGATTGGATAATGATTTTAACTCTTTTCAATAGATGTGTTATGATAATCTTCTTTTCAACTTATCAATTGTTTTTGGATTTTTATACTGCAGCTAAACAAAGTTAACTATGAAAGCATGAAATTACATAAACAAAATCCTAATTTATCAACTTGGAAATGAAATGTGCTTGAATTCAAAATATGAGAAAGACTGCCACTCTTATCTACTGCAACTTTATTTCAATGCAAAAAGAAAAATAGAAGCGAAATTACTGAGCTATGAAATCACTAAGCTATGTTAGGCAAATGAATGAAACAAAATTACTAAGCTTATGTTAGGTATTAAGCAAATGAAATGAAAAATACAGAAATCAATCAAGTGAACCTAGTCATGATCTTCATTGAACTACATGCTAAAAACATGATAACGGGGCATCCATGAATTAAATTTATGAAATAACAATTGAAAAGGAAAATCTAATTACTGTAAATCAAAGACCTGATCTATGCGCAGGGTCCCTCTACAAGTCAGCCAACCGCCTTAGAGAAAAAACACATAAAATATATGAAATAAGAACTTTGCATTAAGCGAAAAGGAATTCTACAGGATGCTCAAACTACATACGGTGGCGCACCCATTACACAGAGTTGTGAGTGTTTTTATAGAGTTCTTGTTAACAATACGAGAAATTTAAGCCTATAGGACTTCACTAAAGTCTTTATCAAAACTAGATCATATTTCTTATTTATCGATTTTCTATTGAAAAAACAAATCGATGAAATCTCTTAAAATTCAGACTTTGTTCCAACGTGTTGTCCTGTTGTTGACCGACATGGTTGACCATATTATAATGTGTATCTCTTGATGAATTAGCTCGAGTAAATAGGAAGAAATCCATGAGAAGATCATTCCCTATCTACCCATATACTCCTTTGCTGAGCTGGTGCATTCGAACCCTGCCAACAATGGAAGCGGTTGCAGATCTATGGATTAGCTGCAGAATCAGATCAATCCTGTAGCTGCATGTAAACTTTAATAGAATAATAAGGTATATTGACAAAATATGAAAAGGATGACATATGAATGATTACCTTGTCAAAACCTTATGTTTAATGCATTTATTTGGATGATAATGGTAGGAAAAAGGAGGTAAATATGGATAAAAAGAATGTCAAGATAAATCAGTTCTGAGACTCTACATTCCCCCACATTGGAATTTTTGTATGTCCTCATACAACACAAAATTTTCATTTTTATGTATGTCTTTAGATACCTTTGCCAACACATCCAGGTTTCACTTTCTTCTTCTTCTTGGTAGTTATTTCCATCCTTTGTTTCCTCATAAGGATCTTGTACTTCAGGTTAATGATTTCTCCTTTTGTGGTCGTGTTTCCTTCAATTTCCTATTCTTTTTATACCATAGACTTAAGTGAAGAATGAGGTTATCACTTTTGGCAATTTGAATTCTAATTTTTGCCTTCAGAGTTTGATTTTCAGTTTTGAGGTACCTGCTTAATGTCTCCAGCTCAAATATTTCTTGTTTCAAGACATTAGCTACTGGAGATTCTTGTGGCTTATTAAACTAGTTTATTTCTTCTTCTGGGCTCTTAATTGATCCTTTGGTTACTTCTTCCTTTCTCTCTAATGATTCTATGTAATCATAGATTTCTTGTTGTACATGATCAATACCTGGGCTTTGTACTGGACTCTTTGGAGGTGAAATGAAGGGAGGTGGTGATACCCTTGGTGACAGTCTCAATCATACTCTTGGAAAGTCCTTGAGATCTTTAGATTGATCTTTTGACTCAGGATCAATATGCTCTACAACTTCTAAGGTTGCTTCTTTCACTATGTTCAATCTGGTGCTTCTTTTCAAACCTATGGTTGGTATCCTTTGAAACTTCTTTTCCTTAACTTTTCGAATTTCTTTCTAAGGTAGGGTTTTTATTTGGGGTAAAAACTCTATTTTCTTACCGGCTTTCTTTCTTCTAAGACTTTTTATGTTCATTTTCTACAAAATTTCTACAATTGGTAGATCATCCTCTGACAATCTTGTTGATGTTGCGGTTCATGTTCTATTATTGTCTAAATTTTTATCTTTCTTCCCCTTAGGGTTTTGCTACAACTTGGATTTTCAACGTTTTTCTTTTCAAAGTGATTTCTCACTAGAAAATTTTCTGAATTATCACCAATGCTTTAAAGATGACACTCAATCAAAATTTTTACGAACTCATGATCATACATTGTGTTGTCTATAAGCTGGATTTTTCTTTTGAACACTTACTAGCATTTTCTTAAGGCTATTCAACAAAAAGTATGGAAGATTCATTTGATGTTCTTCAAGGAAATTCATCAATAGCCTAATGTGATAGAAAAACATACACCCAAATTGGCCTTCACAAGTAACAAATTTCTGAAGGATAAGGAGCAAATTTCTCCATTTACTTTTGAGGTAAAAGCTAGGAATACCTTTTCTCAAGACAATAGTATCCATGCTTGGGTTTTTTAAGAAAAAAATTTAGTCTTCCCCTCTAATTAATCTGTTCTTAAACCACTTTTCTCCAACTATGGGCAGTATAGTGGCTTCTGTAATCAGGGCTGTCACTGCAAACTTTACATTGCCTATTTCAACTTATGCTCCATCAAAAGATCATGCAAAGGTTTTTGTCACTCCCTATGGAAACCATCAAAATTTTCTGTGAAATCTAACCACTGAGATTTCTGTAACAATTCTATGGTCTAGGGGTATCCTTCCAAAAGTTTCCTTCCTGTTGGTTTTGTTCGAACAATAATGCCCATGGTGAGAAATGTTTCGTCTTAAGAGTTGTTTTACTTGACACGGAAAATAGTCTTATTAGGGGTTTCACTCTAGGATGGAGAGATTGTATGAATTGAAAGAATGAGAGAATAGGCAAATATAATGAAGGTTCACGAGGATGAGTTAGTCGTTTGAATGCATTTAATTCAATGATTCAGTGATCAAATCGATGGATCCGAAATGAATATGAGATAGAAGTTAAAATGGTGGCAGATTATAATGGATTGAGAAGGGACTATCATCCATGAACTGCAATGATTTCATTTTTTCAGTAATGTTATTTCCATGTAATTCATATATGAAATATGTTAACCCCTATTGTAAAATTAAAGTGTTACATACTTAAGATTTATTTGCTAACCTTTATTTGTCCTTTGATGTCATTTGCAAGTACTTTGCACTTGAAAGGAGTCAATAATTTCTTCAATTTGAGCCACCAAGTGTCCCTATCAGATTGGCTGCAGAAATTTTGTTATTGCTGTAGAAACTTTCCAGAGCTACAAAAAGTCATTGATTCTATAGCTAAATTTGTTTCAAGAAAGGGATGTTTAGAAAAAGAGATTTTTTTAGAAAAATGATAAAGAGAAAATTTAAGGTGCCAACAAAAGTTGGTTTTAACTTTAAATTTTCTGCATAAACATGCCAACAACTTGGTTTTCATGTTTATACATTATTATTATTATTATTATTATTATTTTATATGAAATAGAGAAAAATAAAATTTCTATGGTGGAAAAGAAGAATAATTCCTCTCAACCATATTCAATTATGAGTTATCTTGGAAAATGTTGACAAATTATTCTTTTGTCAATGGCTTTTGATAAATTTTAAGTCGATGTTCATTCACTAAAAGAGAAATTTTTTCTTCATCAATAGCCTTGATTTTGACTGCACCATTGTCAAAGACAATCTCAACTTCATAAGGTCCAAGCCAATGAGTTTGGAATTTTCCTTGGAAGTTCTTTAACTTTGAATAAAAAAGTAATGCCCAATCTCCTGGATGAAATTTTCTTTCTTTGATGTATTTGTCATGCCATTTGGATCTCTGTTGTTGAACTAGGTTGGTCTTCTAGAAGGCATCTTGTATTATTTCATCAAGCTCATTGAGTTGTCCCATCCTTTTCTTTTGTGCTTCTGATAAGTCAAGATCCATCTGGACTATTGTTTTATAGGTCTGGATATGGAACTCTATTGGAAGTAAGACTTGCTTCCCATAAACAAGTTCATAGGGAGTATGTCATGTAGTGCTTCTCCATGTAGTTCTATAGGCCCACAAAGCTTCTGGAATATTTTCTTCCCAGTCCTTTCTATGTAAGTGTAAAGTCTTGGTGAGAATTACTTCAATCACCTTGTTTGTAGACTCAACTTGTCCATTGGCTTATGGATGGTATGGAGTAGATTTCTGATGCTTGATTTTTTACTGTTCCACGAGCTTCTGCACTAATATGGATGTAAACTGTGTTCCTTGATCTATTACAATTTCTCTTGGGACACCAAAATGAGTGAAAATATCGTGAAAAAGAAATGAAAATACAACATTTTCAGTACCAAAAGGAAGTGCTTTAGATTCTACCCATTTAGTGACATAATCAGTACATACCAGAATATACCTTTTTTGTTTTGAAAGTGGATTGATTGGACCAACAAAATCTAGAGCCCATTTCTCAAAAGGTTCAATGAGTACTCGAGGTTATAGTGGAATTTCATTTGAAAGAGTAGGTTTTCCCATCCTTTGACAATTGTCACATCTCCTAACATATTCGTTGGTATCCTTGAAACTGGAAGGCCAATAATATCCTAAGCGAAGGATCTTATAAGCAGTTCTTCTGTCAGAGAAATTTCCTCTACATGGTTCATCATGGAATGCTTTAAGTATTTATGGTATCTCATCTTCTTGAACACATCTTTTGATGATGAGATCTGGTCCTGTTTTGTACAATTCTTCGTTTATCCATGAGTAAGATGCATTATTTTGAATTATCCTCCTCTTTTCTCTAAGAGACAAATGAAATGGTAATTTCCCTGTAGCTAAATAATTAACAATATTTGGATACCAAGGTGATTTATTAGATACCACAAAAAGATATTCATTAGGAAATTTATCCTCCACAGGTTTATCATTGTTATCATTTTGAATTCTAGATAAAAAGTTAGCAATTGTATTTTGTTTTTTGGGTCGGTCTATAATGGTGATGTTGAATTCTTACAACAGTAAGAAACATCTAGTTATTCTGCCATTAGTGATCGGTTTATTCATTAGATATCTAATGGCAAGATGGTCTGTGTGAATGAAAGTTTCATCCAATTATATAATGTATGAATTTATTAATGGCATGAACTATGGCTAAAAACTCCTTCTTAGTTATAGTATAATTTAGCTCTGATGGAGTTAAATTTTTACTGGTATAATAGATTGCTTAAGGAGTAAGGTATTTTTGTCCTAACACGACTCCTAAGGTTGTGTCTAAAGCATCGATTGATATATGGAAACGTAATTTCCAATTAGGTCCTTTTAAAATAGGTGCTTCAGAGATTTTCTTTTTCAGAGTTTCAAAAGCATTTTGACAATCAAAATCCAAATTGAATTCACGGTCTTTGGTATGTATTTTGAAGAGTGGAGATGTAGTTTTTGTGAATTTTTCTATGAATCTTCTATAGTACCCAGTAAAACCAAGAAAACTCCTAACATCTCGTTGACAATTTGGTACTAACAATTTAGAAATGATCTCTACTTTAAATGAGTCTACCTTAATTCCATCTCCTGAAATATGGTGACCTAAAACAATTCCTTCATTAAACATCATAAAACATTTCTCATGAAATAATGAAAGATTTGTTTCTTTACATCTTACTATAACTTATTCTAAATTTTCAAGTGCCTCTTCAAAAGAATTTTCGTAAACTGTGAAATTATCCATATATACTTCCACACAATCATGAATAAGATCAGAGAACATTTTGACAACTACTCTTTGGAATGTTGCTGGAGCATTGCATAATTCAAAAGGAAGTACTTGGTAAGCATAAGTTCCCCATGGACAGGTAAATGTGGTTTTATCTTGATCCTCACGTGCTACCTGAATATGATTGTATCCACTAAAATCGTCAAAAAATGAAAAATACTTTTTCCCTACTAATGTGTCTAAAACTTGATCTATGAAAGGAAGTGGAAAGTGGTCTTTTAATGTTTCCTTATTCAATATACTATTATTGATACATACTCTCCATTTCCTATTTTTCTTAGGAATGATTACTAGGGGTGAAACCCACTCATTGCTTGATATTGGATAGATGAATTTTACATTCAGTAGTTTTTGTAATTCCTCCTTAACAATTTCTTTCAGATTTGGATTCGTTCTTCTTTATGGTTTTCTAACTGGTCTCGCACTCCGTTCAATGTAGATATGTTGCATGCAAGTTTTAGGATTAATTCCTTTCATATCATTGTATTCACATGCATAAGTAGAAGAGTGTTTTTGTAAAATTTCTACCAGTTGATTTTTCTGTAATTCTTCCAGTTTTTCATTAATGTTCAAAGTTTTGCCTAGAAAAATTTCTATTGAAGAATTTCCAATTTTTTCCATATAGTGTAAAGGAACTTGTCTAGAAGATATATATATTCAATTCAACTAAAATCATAATGTAAGGAGGGTTCATTATTTTCCATTATATGTAAAATTTGTTCCTCCTCACTTACCTATTTAGTAGTGAAAACATGTTGTATATCATCATCATCATCTATCCATTCCTCACTCTATTTCTATTATTGTTTTTGCAGGTGGATACAATGTAAATTTCTTTGTAGAAGTTCCATCTGAGATAAACATGTCACCTGATCTACAACCCATGAAAGCATCAACTATAGCTAACCAAGGTCTTCCTAGGATTACTGGATGTCCTCCTAAATTATTCTTGGGTGTTAAAACCATGAAGTCGGCAAGATATTCCCAAGAATCTAAGGATACATAAACATCTTCTAACACGCCATCAGGTTTAATTACAGACCTATTTGCTAATTGCAACAATGTTGGTGTGTATTGAAGATTAGGAAGCCTCAATGAATCCATGATTTATTTAGTCATTATGTTTATGGCTACTCCTAGATCAATTAGTGTGTTTGGTATTTCAATTCCATTGATGTGAACTATCACAATGGGGCTCCCTGGATCCAAATATTTCTGTATTGTTGCTTTCCCCATCATGATGTCTGTAATTTTCCCAACTAATTGAATTCCTTTTATGTCTTTTGTTTTCCTCCTGGTCTTTGAGTACTCAATTCGTTGATTGTTTTTTCAAAAATTGGTATTTCTTTTATGGCTTGCAATAAAGGAATTTTTATACAAACATTTCTTAATTCATCCAACATTTCATAATCAGGCAATGTGATTTGTTTTTCTACTCCTTCATCAATTTTCAACTGTTCAGGAAAAGGTGTTTTAATGGATACTGAGGGTTGTTCTATAATAGAAGCATCATAAAAAATTATAGGAATATTCTCTGTTTGGTTATTTTCTTTCCGAGGAAGAGAGATTTCTTCTTCTTCAGATTGATTTTTATCTTTTTGAAGAATTGTCCTTACTTCCTGAATGACAATGGGTTTTCTTTGTAATACTCTACCAGATCTTAATTGAACATTACTTAGATCTAGTGGAGTTATTACATAGACTTGAGGAATCTTCCCTTCCATATGTAAATAAGTTGTGACATTTTATTATTTGGATTCATAAGTAGTTGAGCAGGTAATTGATTTGGTTTTTGTGCAAATGGTAGGGAGAGTTGTGGATTTTGATTTTGGATTGAACTTGAGGTAATTGATGAACTTGAGGGATTTGATTAGATTGAGGTAAGAATTGTGGTGGGAAATTAGGATAGGATGTTGAATATTGTTGATATTGAGAATAAGCTCCATAAGGATTTTTCCATCCCTGATTCCAAGATTGTGATTGTGATTAAGCGCAGTGTTGCTAAGATGGATTCCAATTACTTTGTGAATATTGAGCCAATTGTTGTGATTTAAAGCCTAGTGGTTGATTTTATTGAGAGTTCTTCCATGGTCTTTTGGTAATAAAATAAAGAGGGTCTACTTGTTTTGGTATTCCTTCATCATTAAATACAACCTTAAGACCTGGTAGAGAAGGACATTCTTTAGTATCATGGTTATCTGCACATATGGCACAAGTTTCTATGGTTCTTAAGTCTAAAGGGAATTCTCTCAGAGCATGCTTCTTTCTACACCTGGGACAAAAGATGGATAATGCAACATTTTCGTCCTTTTGTTTGTTTTGTATTTTAAGGGTGTCAATTTTTTCACTAAGACTCCTTAAAATATCTATCTTAAAAGTGTCAAGCAAGCTTCCTAATTCTTCCTTACTGACTGACCCAACTCATGCTTTACCTCTTGATATATTTAACTCGTGCTTTACCTCTTGATTCTTGATAAGAGAGGATCCCTAGGACTCTTTCCAACTCGTGCTTTACCTCTTGACATATTTACACATAGATCACAAATATCTGCAAATGGTAATCAAGAAATATCTCCTTTTACTGTCAAGTTAAGGAGATCAATCCAATCATCTCTGATAGATTTGAGTAGGAGGTCTTTCAAAGTTTCCTCATCCAGACTATCCATTTTTTCCTTTTTAAGATTATAAACAAATCTCTCGACTAAGTCTTCAAGATTCTCATCTTCTTTCTGTGTCATTTTGAAGACTTTGTCCCTAATGTTGTGAGGCATACAGTAATTCCTATATTTCTCTACTAATGATTCTTTCATTTGTGTCCATGTCCTTATAGTATTTGTTCCTATACTCATGAACCATTTCAATATTGAATCCTATAAGGTAGCAGAGAACAATTTTAATTTTTGAGCATCATGTAGATAATCATATGATTTGAATAATACTTCAAATTCAAAGAGAAATGTATATGGGTCTTCACTTCTTTTTCCATGGAAATTAGGAAGAATAGAAGGTGAAATATTCTTCATTGTGAGGGTTGTATCCTCATCAAAGATAGGAAATCAAAAAGGGTCTTGATCTCCTCCACATCTACCTCTTCCTCTGCCTCTATCTCCACCTCCTCCTCTACCTCGACCACCTCAAATCCTAGGTTATTCACCATTGAAATTGTGTACCTATCCTTCTCCTTCTTCAACCATGATGGATTCTTCAATATCTAGTTCCTCTATCAATGGATAATCAAGATGAATTTCTTGTTCCTCTTCTTCACTTGGAATTTCTAATTCTTCGCCTAGAATTTGTTCACCAATGGAAGATAGAAAAACTACTCCTATAGTTGGGGATGTAGGATCTTTTTCAATTATAGCCTCAGTAGATGAAGCGAGTGAAGTTCTAGATTGGATTTTAGATCTTAAGACTTTAGGAAGTCTTTGTTGGCCTACAGATGGAATTCGAGTTTGAGTGGGTGGTGTGGAACTTCAAGGTCGTGATGGAGTGAATGATGTTATGGGAATTAAGCTTCTTCCTCATCATACAAATCTACCTCTAGAGTATATTTCTCTATGCATGTCATGTTTTTATTTTATTTACTTTTTTAACTTCTATTTGCAATTCCCTATCAATGACCCCAAAATGTTTAGTCAATTTAATGTTCTTAAATTGTAAGCATAAACTATCGACCAGGGAAGGTACAGTGATGAAGTGCAAGTGCATTGTATGTGCTAGAAGTCTTTTATGTCGTTAAGGTGATTATGTTATCGTTGTCTAAGTTAATGTCAAACTCTAGAATTAGTGTTGAGATGATGTTATTATCTATACTAGGATGTTATTCCTAAGATTTTATTGTTAATTAATTATCCTAAATGTTATCTCTAGAATTAGTTCTAATTGAATTGATTTTTATCAACTATGAAAGCATGAAATGACATAAAGAAAATCCCAATTTATCAACTTGGAAATGAAATGTGTTTGAATTCAGAAGCTGAGAAAGCCTGCCACTCTTATCTACTGCAAATTTATTTCAATGTAAAAAGAAAAACACAAATGAAATTACAGAGCTATGAAATCACTAAGCTATGCTAGGGAAATGAATGAAACGAAAACACTAAGTTTATGCTAGGTATTAAGCAAATGAAATGAACGATACAGAAATGAATGAAGTGAACCTAGTCACGATTTCATTGAATTGCATCTTAAAAACATGAAAGCATGGCATCCATGAATTAAATTTATGAAATAACAATTAAAAAGGAAAATCTAATTACTGTGAATCAAAGACCTAATATGCGTGCAGGGGCCCTCCACGAGGTAGCCAGTCAACAACACATAAAATATATGAAATAAGAACTTTGCATTAGCGAAAAAGAATTCTATATGATGCTCAAACTACATACGGTAGCACACCCATTACACAGAGCTGCTAGTGTTTCTATAGAGTTTTTGATAACAATACAAGAAACTTAAGCCTACAAGACTTCATTATAGTCATTATCAAATCTAGATCATATCACTTATTTGTTGATTTTCTATTGAAAAGGAAAATCGATGAAGTCTCTTAAAATTCAGACTTTGTTCTAGCACATTGTTCTGTTGTTGACCAACATGGTTGACTGTATTATAGTGTGGATCTCTTAATGAATTAGCTTGAGTAAATAGGAATAAATCCATGAGGTATCATTCTCTATCTACCCATATACTCCTTTGTTGAGTTGGCGCTTTCAAACCCTGTCAATAATGGAAGTGGTTGCGGATCTATGGATTAGCTATAGAATCAGATCATTTCTGTAGCTGCATGTAAAATTTAATAGAACAATAAGGCATATTGACAAAATATGAAAAAGAGGACATATGAATGTTTACCTTGTCAAAACCTTAGGTTTATTGCATTTATTTGGATAATAGTGGTAGGAAAAAGGAGGTAAATATGAACAAAAAGGATGTCAAGCTAAAGCATATCTGAGACTCTACAAGCCTCTATCATCACCGAGTTTTAGACCGGAGCATCTTGTTCTAGAAATCATCAGACTTGTAATGGTTTCTAGTTCTATATTGATCTTGAAGGTTTTATGTTCCTTTTCGTTTTTGGTTACCCATGTTTCTTTGGCAATTTGTAATATGTTTTGGTAATTATCCATTGGTTAATAAATCTGGTAAGAGTGAGGTCGGAAGGATTTTGGAAAACTATATACAGTGATGTAATATTTTGGCATAAATAAAACTATTAGATTCACAAAAAAAAAAACGCTAAGCTAAGTCATAACCTAAAAAAAAAAAAAAAATTATAATAAATTTTCTGAAAAGAATCACTCCACTTAATACAAAATTAAGAAAATTTTATCCCATATTTAAAAGAAAATATGGATGTTAATTTAATTAGTTGAAGGCTTCCTATTTCAACTTAAGGTGGATGAGGATATGTTGACTTTTTTTAATTGATGACCTAGATTGATTCTCAAAGGAATATGCTCAACATATGCTTCGTATGAATGCTTATCAACAATTGTAGTAGTGTGTTACGGAGCTTGTTAGGTTGCCTTGAATTTTAATAAGGAGTAATATTCCTACCAAGTGGCTCCTTGCCCACCAATTTCCTAAGGATTCTCAATGCATACCTAATTTTAGAAAAAATGTCTTATACCTTAGTTGTAAAGGATATAAACTCTTCAACACTTCAGTTTTTTATCAAGACCTAGGATTCTTAAGGGTTAAGTAAAATTAAAGTTAATAATAATATTTTTGTTGCAATAGCTTTTTCTGTTATATATTTATCAATGGTACATACAAATGAGCCCTTGAGCTATATCAACCACATTAATATTTTTAATGTGATTGAACTAGTTTGGTACATAGTTGATTTGGCAAAATTTGTATCTGCAAACTGTCAATAAAATATGGATGTTAATATTGTAAGTAGTAAATTTGGTAAAATTTGTATATATGTATTTTTTATTTTGTTTTGTATATTTTTAAATTATATGAAAATAATTGAAAATGGAAGTTGTGGAGATTATAATCCTTTAAGTCAATTTAATATAATACAATTTTAATAATAATATTGGATAAATGAATGAATCGTTATTCTATTGAAATACAATCCTAATTAAACTCTTCTTTCAAGTTAAGGTGAATGAGGATTTGTTGACTTCTTTTTTTAATTTAATTTAATATCATTTTAATAATAATATTGGATAAATGAATGAATGACTTTTCTATTGAAAAACAATCATAATTAAACTCCTACTTTAACTTAACGTGTATGACGATTTGTTGATTTTTATTTTTATTTTTTTAATTGAGGGCCTAGATTGATTCTCAAGGGAATATGTTCAGCATATTCTTCATCTCAATGCTTATCAATGGTCGTAATGTGTTACAAAGTTTGTTAGGTTTCCTTGAATTTTAACAAATTTAAAAAAATTGGTGTCCCAGAGCAAGATTCAGGATTTGTTCATTTTTATTTTTATTGTTTTAATTGAGGGACTAGATTGATTCTCAAGGGAATATGCTCAGCATATGCTTCGTCTATTTCTTATCACGGTTGCAGAGTTTTTTAGGTTGCTTTGACTTTTAACAAATTTAAAAAAATTGATGTCCGGGAGCAAGATTCCTACCACATCCCCACCCACCAATTTCCTAGGGATTTTCAAAGCATACCTAATTTTAGAAAAATTTCCTTATACCTTAGTTGTAAAGGATAGAAACTCTTCAACACTTCTATGTTTTATCCATACATGAAATTCTTAAGGGTTAAGTAAAATCAAAGTTAATAATAATATTTTTGTTGCGATAGTTAATAATGATATTTTCTTAAGGGTTAAGTAAAATCAAAGTTAATAATAATAATTTTGTTACAATAGTTAATGATAATATTTTCTTAAGGGTTAAGTAAAATCAAAGTTAATAATAATATTTTTTTTGCAATAGTTAATAACAATATTTTTGTTGCAATAGTTTTTTTTGTTATATATTTATCAATGGTAGATACAAATGAAACCTTGGGCTATATCAACCACATTAATATTTTTAATGTGGTTGTATTAGTTTAGTACATAGTTGATCTCGCAAAAATTCTATATGCAAAGTGTCAATAAAATATGGATATTAATATTGTAACTAGTAAATTTGGTAAAATTTTTATATATGTATTTTTTATTTTGTTTTGTATATTGTTAAATTTTATGAAAAAATTGAAAATGGAAGTTGTGTGGTTTAACTCAATTTAATTTAATATAATTAATAATAATATTGGATAAATGAATGAGTCATTTTTTATTGAAATACATTTTAATTAAACATTTTTTTTAATTGATGGCCTAGGTTGGTTCTCAAGGGAATATGCTCAACATATGCTTCCTCTGAATGCTTTTGTTAGGTTTCCTTGACTTTTAATAAATTTAAAAGTTTGTTGTCGTAATGGGGAGTAAAATTTGTGTGTGTGTGGGCCTAATGGTTAAAATCATGTGTTTCTTCCTAAGAAGTTACAAGTTCAAATGTGCATGGAGGTGGGTCCTTTGTTCCACAAAAAAGTGTCTCTCATACACCATTATATATATATATATATTATATATATATATAATATATATATATATATATATGCAAATTGCAAATTGGTATATATGTATTTTTTATTTTGTTTTGTAAATGTTAAATTTATGAGGTGGCTCATTGTCCACAAACAAGTGTTCTCATACACCATTATATATATATATATATATATTATATATATATATATGCAAATTATCAATTTGGTAAAATTTGTATATATGTATTTTTATTTAATTTGTATATTGTTAAATTAAAAGAAAATAAATGAAAGGAAGTTGCGGAGATTATAATGGTTTAAGGTCAATTTAATTTAATACAATTTTATTAATATATTCATTTGGTATAAAATTTGTATACATGTATTTTTTTATTTGTTTTGTATATTGTTAAATTTACGAAAATAATTGAAAGGAAGTTGTGGAGATATAATCTTTAGGTCAATTTAATTAATTACAATTATAATAATAATATAATGGATAAATGATGAATCATTATTTTATTGAAATACAATCCTAATTAAACTCCTATTTCACTTAAGGCGGAAGAGGATGGGTTGACTTCTTTTTTTAATTAATTTAATTTAATATATTTTTGATAATAATATTGGATAAATGAATTAATCATTTTTCTATTGAAATACAATCATAATTAAAATCATATTTTAACTTAAGGCGGATAAGGATTTGTTGATTTTTTTTAATTGAGGGCCTAGATTGATGCACAAGGGAATATGCTCAACATATGCTTCGTCTGAATGCTTATCAATCTTTGTGGTGTGTTATAGACTTTGTTAGGTTGCCTTGAATTTTGACAAATTTAAAAAAATTGATGTCCGGGAACAAGATTCCTACCACGTCCCTACCCACCAATTTCCTGGGGAGTTCCAAAGCATACCTAATTTTAACCATTTTCCTAGGGATTTTCAAAACATACCTAAGTTTAGAAAAATTTCCTTATATCTTGGTTGTAAAGGATAAAAACTCTTCAACGCTTGTGTTTTATCCATACATGAGATTCTTAAGGGTTAAGTAAATTCAAAGTTAATCATAATATTTTTGTTGCAATAGTTAATAATAATATTTTTGTTGCAATAGTTCTTTTTGTTATATATTATCAATGGTAGATACAAATGAAGCATTCCGTGATATCAACCATATTAATATTTTTAATGTGGTTGCACTAGTTCGGTAAAATTTTTATATATGCATTTTTTATTTTGTTTTGTATATTGTCAAATTTTATGAAAAATTTGAAAATGGAAGTCATGGAGATTATAATAGTTTAAGTCAATTTAATTTAATTAATTTTTTAAAATATTTATATCATATAAAATTTGTATTTATCTAATAATAAAAATTGTATTAAATAATATACTACTAGAATATTAAGGTATTGATAAATATGATTATATATTTACATATATATATTCATTTAGAATTAATAATTTAAATAGATAAATGATGTGGTTTTGTTAACTAACCACTGATCTATTTTATCTAGGTTAAATATAGTTTTTAATTTTATAAAATATAATATTTTATTACTAAGCATTAAATAAAGATTTTTAGGGGTTAAAAAAAATAAAAATATTAGAATATACATAACATAATAATTATGTTATATATTTAATGAATTAATAATTTAAATAAATATTGATATATATATTTATATATAGTGGATTATTAATTTAAATAAGTAAATGGGTTATTTGTATTAAATTAACCGGTGGTTTGTTTTATTTTTTCCCTGGTTAACCACCTCCATAAATACAATAGTAATTTAATATTAAATTAGTTATAGGAAGTTTGACTGGGGTCTTTGGGTGGAAAAGTAGCCGTTAGACTTTTTAGCCGTTTGAGTCTCTGCTTGGACTATTTAACTCGCTGCTCTGGATCTGGATCTTCAACTTGTCCTGACGATGAACCACACTGGTTGGTTCGAAACGCGTCGACAAATAATTAACTATGTGATTTTGCCGAAAATTTCTCTAAACAAATGTTATGGATCACAGAAGTCTAAATTCATTAATATTGGATAAATGAATGAGTCATTTTTTATTGAAATACAATTTTAATTAAATTCCTATTTCAACTTAAGGTGGATGAACATTTGTTAACATTTTTTTAATTGACGACCTAGATTGGTTCTTAAGGGAATATGCTCAACATATGCTTCCTCTCAATGTTTTTGTTAGGTCGTTTAATAAATTTAAAAAATTTGATGTCTTAATAAGGAGTAAAATTTGTGTGTGTATGTGTGTGTGTGTGTGTGTGTGTGTGTCTGTGTGTGTGTGTATATATGCAAATTGACA